>MJUU01046438.1:31449-50786 GCA_002080025.1 Modiolus philippinarum | reverse complement strand
GAAAATTCAACATTGTCAGATTTCAATGAAATTTGGTTTCCAAATAGGCATTGAGGTTGTAACTACAAAACTGATGTCAAAAATTGTTCGTTGACCACCATTTTCAAAATGGCCGCCAACAAAGGCGGGAAAATTCAACATTGTCCGATTTCAATGAAATTTGGTTGCCCGATAGGTATTGATGTCACAACTTCAAAACATATGTTAACAATTGTTCGTAGACCCCCATTTTCAAAATGGTCGCCAAAAAATGCGGGAAAAGTCAACATTGTCCAGTCTCAATGAAATTTGGTTTCCAAATAGGTATTGATGTTGAAACTTCAAAACCAATGTTGAAAATTATTTGTTGACTGCCATTTTCAAAATGGCCGCCAAAAAAGGCGGGAAAATTCAATGTTGTTTGATTTCAATGAAATTTGGTTTCCAAATAGGTATTGATGTCGCAACTTCAAAAACTTATTTTGAAAATTATTTGCTGACAGCCATTTTCAAAATGGCTGCCAAAAAAGGCGGGAAAATTGTTTGTTGACTGCCATTTACATTATGATGTATCTGTTTCAAAACTGGTGTCTAAAGTGGTCCTTAGCAAGAGCCTTTTTTGTTAATACAGCTCAACAAAGAAAAATAGTACAACATGATCAGACTTTAAATACTGTTCAAGATATTGGTGGTGTTTGAGGTACTTAAGTTTGAGAGACTGATGATCAACTGATAACTTACAATGTTACCAAAATTGTGGCAACTGAAAGCCAGGTGAGCGATACAGGCTCCTGGGAGCCTCTAGTTATTATACCACTCTATGGATGAAAATTTTTCGTCAAAGTTTTCTTGACCTCTACAGATGGGAAGGATTTCATATTTGATCTGAAGCTTTATGATAATGAGTTGTACCGTGTAAGCAATTTTCAGGTTTGCTGTGCCACTACTTCGTGTTTGGTGATACTTTTACTTTTAATATACCTCTCTGTGGATGAAAATTTTTCGTCAAAGTTTTCTGGGATTCTACAACTGGGAATGATATGATATTTAGTCTAAAGCTTCATGATGATGAGTTGTATGGTGTAAGCTATTTTCAGGTTTGCCATGCCATTACTTCCTGTTTGCCGATACATTAACTTTTTATTATACCACTCTATGGATGAAAATGTTTTGTCAAAGTTTTCTGGGCTTCTACACGTGGGAATGATTTCATATTTGGTCTGAAGCTTTATGACGATGAGTTGTACCATATGAGCAATTTTCAGGTTTGCCATGCCACTACTTCCTGTTTGCCGATACTTTAACTTTTTATTATACCACTCTATGGATGAAAATTTTTCGTCAAAGTTTTCTTGGCTTCTACAGGTGGGAATGATTTCATATTTAGTCTAAAGCTTCATGATGATGAGTTGTATCGTGTAAGCTATTTTCAGGTTTGCCATGCCACTACTTCCTGTTTGCCGAAATAACTTTTTATTGTACCACTCTATGGATGAAAATTTTTGTCAAAGTTTTCTTGGCCTCTACAACTGGGATTGATTTGATATTTGGTGTAAAACTTCATGATGATGAGTTGTATCATGTAAGCTATTTTCAGGTTTGCTGTGCCACTACATCCTATTTGCCGATACTTTTTAACTTTTTATTAGCTCACCTGGCCTAAAAGGCCATGTGAGCTGTGCCATCACTATGCGTCCGTCGTCCGCCTGTCCGTCTGTCTGTCAACAATTTCAAAAATCTTCTCCTCTGAAACCACTGGGCCAAATGTAACCAAACTTGGCCTGAATCATCACCAGAGTATGGCTTCTAAAAATTGTGTTCGATTAGGCGGTAGGTCAAACAACATGGCCGCCGTTGCTAAAAATAGAACATAGGGGTAAATTACAGTTTTTGGCCAATAACTCCAAAACTGTTATAGATATCAAAAATCTGACAGGGTAAAAATGATTAGCATGGCAAGATCTACCTGCCCTGCAATTTTGAAGAAAATCTGAAAATCCATCTCGGAGTTATAGCCCTTTTTTCGTGAAATTTTCAAAATTTTTGCATTTTTTATTTTTTATTTCAAAAAGTGTAAAAGATAGAGGTCAAGTGTAAGCTGCAAAAATGTTCAGCATATCAAGGTCTTCCCACCTTGAAATTTTGAAGAAAATCCATAAACCAATGTAGGAGTTATTGCCCTTTTTTCACCGAATTTTTTAAATTTTCGTATTTTTCATCTTTTATTTCTATAACTATAGAAGATGAAGGTCAAGTGTAAACTGATGAAATGTTTGCTATGCTGTGGCGACTTCAAAACTGATGTTGAAAATTGTTCCTTGACCGCCATTTTGAAAATGGCTGCCCCAAAAAAAGGCAGGAAAATTCAACATTGTCCGATTTCAATGAAATTTGGTTTCCAAATAGATATTGATGTTGTGACTTCAAAACCGGTGTTGAAAATTGTTCGTTGACCGCCATTTTCAAAATGGCTGCCAAAAAGGCGGGAAAATTCAACATTGTCCAATTTCAATGAAATTTGGTTGCCAAATAGGTATTGATGTCACAACTTTAAAACATATGTTAACAATTGTTCGTAGACCCCCATTTTCAAAATGGTCGCCAAAAAATGCGGGAAAAGTCAACATTGTCCGATTTCAATCAAATTTGGTTTCCAAATAGATATTGATGTTGAGACTTCAAAACCGGTTTTCAAAATTGTTCGTTGACGACCATTTTCAATATGGCCACCAAAAAAGGCGGGAAAATTCAACATTGTCCGATTTCAGTGACATTTGGTTTCCAAATAAATATTGATGTCGCAACTTCAAAACTGATGTTAAAAATTATTCGTTGACTGCCATTTTTAAAATGGCCACCTAAAAAGGCGGGAAAATTCAACATTGTCCGATTTCAATGAAATTTGATTTCAAATAGATATTGATGTTGCGACTTCAAAACCGATGTTGAAAATTGTTTGTTGACTGCCATTTACAAAATGACGTCTCGACTTCAAAACTGGTGTCAAAAGTGGTCCTTAGCAGGAACGTTTTTTGTCAAAAAAAGCCCAACAAAGAAATATAGTAAAACATGATCAGACTTTAAAAACAGTTCAAGATATTGGAGGTGTTCGAGCTACAAAAGTTTGAGAAACTGAATATCAACTGTATAACTTACAATGTTTCCTTGATTAAGGCAACTGAAAGCCAGGTGAGCGATACAGGCTCCTGGGAGCCTCTGGTTTTAAAATATTTTCATTAAACAAATGTTGATAATTTGGTACAAAGGAAGTGACTGCCTATTGTGGGGCCCTCCTGCGTTCAGCAGTACCTCTAGTTTTCCATATTTATGCCATCTGACTTTAGTTGGGCTTTCTCTGCAATGGTACCTAAAGGAACAAACTTGTAAATTTTGTTCACAAGTTGTATGGTAATGTCATATTATGGGATGCATATTAGACCTATCAGGATACTTCCTGTTAAAAGACTGGTCAGTTTTTATACGACTGCAAAAAAATTTTTGAGGTCGTATATTGGTATGATACTGGCGGCGTCTGTAGACTCTTCGTTTCCGTACAATAACTTCAGTTCTAGTTGATCAATCCTTATGAAGTTTTAACATAGTGTTCCTTGTCACAAAAGGAAGGTTGGGATTGGTTTTGGGTATTTTGGCCCGCCCGTTTTTTTTAAAAGGGCCAAAAAGGGCCAAATTAGGTGTTTTCATATATTGGGCTGTAGAATATTTATTATTTATTGGATTTTGATGGCGATTCTTTCAGTGTGATCCTGAGGAAATTGACAATCAGTAGTATGTCGACGGATTTCTTGTCACATGTACCGTTAATGAGATAAATGGGTCCCAAAAGGGGGAAATCTCAAAAATCTATTTTTTTTCATTTTTTGTCCGATTTTGAAGCAGTTTTTTTCATTAGATGTCTTATGAAAAATTAATATAGCGCTCAACTATTATATTTTTGGTAACTTGTTTCCTTTCCAAGCTTTGAGGGGCCGAACAGGGCCAATGTTGCAAATTTGCGGATTACCTGAAATTTTTATTTTCATCGGATTTCGATGGGATTTTTTCTTTGAATTCCTGCTGATATAAGCTTTCAGAAGTATGTCAACGGATTTTGCGTAGCTCTTACCGTTTCCAAGCTGCAAGGAGTCAAAGGGGCCAAAATAGCAAATTTTCTAAATATGTGAAATCTTTATTTTTCATTGGATTTCGATGGGATTTATTTCTTTGAATTCCTCTTGATATAAGCTTTCAGAAGTATGCAATGGATTTTGTGTAGCTCTTACCGTTTTCGAGCTACAAGGGGTCAAAGGGGCCAAAGTTGCAAATTTTCGAAATATGTGAAATCTTTATTTTTCATCGGATTTCAATAGGATTTTTTTTCTTTGAATTCCTCTTGATGTAAGCTGTCAGTAGTATGTCAGCGAATTTTGCATAGCTCTTACCATTTTCGAGCTACAAGGGGTCAAAGGGGCCAAAATTGAAATTTTTCGAAATATTTGAAATCCTTATCATTCATCTGATTTCGATCAGATTTTTTTCTTTGGACTCTTCTTGATATAAGCTTTCAGTTATAAGTCAACACATTTCGCATAACTTTTCCCGTTTCTGAGCTAAAGGGGCTAAAGGGGCCAAAATTGCTACTGATTCAAGCTCTTTGTTGTGTCCATTTAATTACTGTATCAAGCTCTAATACTGTGTCCTCATTCATTTTGAATTACACTTGTTCAAATTTCAGTATTCGACATGCTGCGGTCGTATTATGCTGCACTTGGCGTAGCCCTTTATTGACACTTTGACTTTGCATTAGATTAATTTGTCTTCAAGCTTTTCTATACGGTTATAAATGAAACAATCTTTAAATTACATCAGAAGCTTTGTTTAGTCATGCAATATTTTGGAATGCATTTTCAATCATGTCAGGGTACAACGCTATTAGGCAAAGTTATTAAATTTTGTACACTTTTTAGTCGAGCTTTTCTCTGCAATGGTAAATTGTGCAAACTTTTGTGATGAAGCTTGCCTGTCAAAACATTAATGTTGTAGTAAAAACAGCCAACTTTTGACTGACATTCTGTCAGGAAAGCCTAAAAGATTTGTCTGTCCAGGTCACATTTGCCTGTAAGGACAAGCAGTTGGCCGCATGGGCAACTTTTTGGAAAAACGGCTATTATACTTTTGTTGTCTTCTTTGAAAAAGGAAGATCATTTGCATATTAACAGTTTATTGTACAAAACCCTGTGTGAAACACATCTGAACATTTTCTCCACTTGACGAATTAGGACAAAACATGGTCCTTACAGATTGTGTTGATCTTGTTGTGCCTAATCAAATAACTTCTTGCAGATCCCATTGTGGAAATGCATTCAAAGATGCAAATCATTTATCCCACTCAGATTAGAGCTTTTGAGTTATTTCCCTTTCCTTATAGTAGCTGTGAATCGGATTAGATCAATATCAGATTATGCGTTGTCAAGTTCCACCATGCAGTTCCTGATAATTTTTTTGCTGCATATTGATTAGCAAACGTTTTAGCAGCTAATTATATATCTTGTTAATTACAGGCCTGTAATAAAGAAATAACGTCAGTGAATATCAGATACTTTAGTAGATAGACGCAGACTATTGCATTCAAGTTGTGAAGTAAGATACATGATCAACATTTTAAATGTTCTTTGGAAAATCACAAAACTCCCTACCCTTCCTTTAACTTTGGCTTGCCGGGTTTGGATAATTCAAATAAATGGTCTAAATAGCAAGTGATAAAAAGATTTAAACCATGTTAACTGATATAATGACAGTTGACAAAACACAGAAACCTTTCAAAATTTCAATCTCTTTATTTAGAGATCTTTTATAAGTATATATTCAGATCTATTTGTACTCTTGGACTTGTCATTGATATGGGAAAAAGGGACCAAACTGTATTTATTCATGCAATTTTGAATTTTTGGCTTTATGAGCAAGCATTATCTTCACTGTAAATATTGTTAGTGAATCATATTGACTCATCCTGAATGAGGTTCTTTCTAGATTATTTGTTATTTAAGATTTAGATCCCCTTGCTTGAGCTAACCATGGTTCAAACAGTGTAAATCAAATGTTTCATATAGAATAATTTGAATTTGAGATATTAGTTTCCCATTGTTAAATTTATTGACTGACAATTTTCTTATTATCTGGAGTCCTTTTGTTCCTTAAAAAATCTTTTTTTGTCTGGCCTGCAACGAAAGTCATGGAAGTGATACATGGGAATCGGTTAGTCAGTTAAAAGCGGTAATCTTTTAGGCTTGTTAAAGTTCATAAAAAAAATCCAGAAATGTGAAATTTGATCAGTTTATTAAGAAGCAAGCCAGGCATGCAAAACTTCCTGACATTAGCCTATATTTAAATGTAAATGGACAATATTGCTAACCTGAAGACAAACCCTGGTAAGACTTAAGTGAAAATTATAGATCTTACACACATCTTATAACTGTTGGGATAAGCATTACTTATTTAAAAGTCTATTGATTGCAAGCAAAAAAAAAGCCAGAATCTCTTTAATGATTAATCAACTATAATCACTTAATGTGTATCCAATAAAAATAAATGTTGTGTTGCATGCAAAGGGTAGGATTCCATCAGTTATGATTGATTGATTGTGTGTCTGTCTGTCTGTAATGCTGTTGACTTTTACTTTAAAAAATTCAAAAACACTGCTTTGTGACAGAATAAAGAGGGTTCAGGAAGTATATATAAATGATAGAATTTGATACAGCTGCAAATTTATGTGGTTATATTTGCCATTTGGCAATTCCTGTATTGAGTAACAAGAGGCCCAAAGGGGACAAGTTGAAAAAAATGAGTTTTAGCTCACCTGCCTCAAGCCATGATGAGCTTTTGCCATCACTTTGCACCTGTTCATCCGTCTTACTTCAGCTTTGTCCAGCATGAAATTTTGATTCAAAGATCTTCTTCTCTGAAACTAGTGAGCTACATTTAATTAGAACAAGAGTTAACCGCAATAGTCCTTGGATGTTCCCTGCAGAAAAAGTTTTTCAGGTTAGGGCTATACCAATACTGACCAACAGCTGGGAACATAGTTTAACATTGGACCGGACATGAAACTCAAAGTTCCCTCTGGAACCAAACTTGGTCACAATATAGTCTTCAGGGGCTTGCCTGCAAAAAATGATGGCTATATAACCAAGATGGCAGCCAGCAGGGAACACAGTTTAATATTAGACTTCATGGATTTGCATTCAAAGATCTTCTTTTGAAACTGCTTAGCCAGTTGGAACTATACTTTTTAGCCGTTTGGAAACATGATGTGTCGGGCTCTGGTCCTGCCCTTAAGATAGTTGACCAATAGTGGTCCACATATTTGTTTGTTTATTCTTCTTTATATTCAATCAAACTGTATGTTGCTATGTTATGATGCCTTGCATGGGTTCTTGATTAGTTTAATAAAATTCTTTATCTTTATCTTTATCTTATACTCGGCCGCAATAGTCTTTAGGTGGTCCCCTGCAGAAATTTATATTTAGGCAATGCTATATCCAAGATGGTTGCATGCAGGAAGCATACTCACTGATTAACGTCGCCTCTATTGAAAAACATTCAAAGATTTTCTCATCTGAAACTGCCGAGGCAAAAGAAACAAAACTTTGCAGCATTTAAGTCCTTTGGTCATCCTCTGCAAAAGTGTTTTCAGGTCCCTGCTTTACATTGGACCCTATGGAAACATTTACATTGGATCCTATGGAAAAAACACATTCAAAGATCTTCTCCTCTGAAATGGCTAAGCCATTTGTAATCAAACTTGGCAACAATAGGTTTTTTCAGGTCAGTGATATATCCATGATTTCTGCCAGCGGGGAAGATTACATGAATCTAACATCGGTGAAAAGGCAAAATCAAGAAATCTCAGACACCCAAGGGTAAGATTTCAATATTTCTTTGACGAGGCTTGCAGAGTCAGAGAACCATTGAAATCTTACCAGAGGGTGTCTGAGATTTCTAAATCTTACATTTTCAATGGAGTTTGATTAATTTTCTCACTTTTGTTCATAAAAACGTCTTTCCGCTCCGTCATGTTGTCCTTATCATCCGCCACTACCTAGCGACTCGCCATGGAGTCAATGACATCATAGTATGCACGAGGCTGTCTCACATGGGGTGGTGTGAGACAGAAAAATCTCACACTGCTAAAAATAGGAACTGACCTGTCTCAAAAGTGAGAAAACTTAGACTTGGACCCTGTGGGAAAATACATTGAAAGATCTGAAACTGCCGTGCTAGTTGGAAGAAAGCTTGGCAACAAAAATACTTGTGTGGTCCCCTGCAAAAAAGTTTTTTTTAAGTCCTTTCTATGTCCAAAAAGTTCACCAGTGGCGAACAAAATTTAGCTTTGGACCCTACGATAAAAACATTCAAAGGTCTTCTCCTGTAAAACTGCAGAGCCAGTTGAAACCAAACTTGACCACAATAGTCCTTGGGTAGTCCCCTGCAAAAAGTGTTTTCCAGATCCACACTATATCCAAGATGCCTACCAGTGGGAACATAGTTTAACATCGGTCCTTATGGAAGAACACATTCAAAGATCATAGTTTAACAATCCTTTCATACATCTTCTCATGTGAAACTACTAAGCCAAATCTGAATCAAACTTGGCTATAAATAAAAGGGACACCCCCAGTTCGTTGACATCTCCAAAAATTATAAGAACTTCCAAAAATGAAAGTTTCTGGAAGTTCTTATAATTTTATTAAGAATTAGTTAAAGTTTTGCACTTAAATAGTCTTGATAATGTGATTTCTTTATTCATACATGATTACTTTGAATAAGCTTTGCAGTAAAAAAAGAGAGTAAAAAGAAAGCACACGTTATACAAATCAACTGTTGAACTATCTACTATTTTTCCCAATTTTGAACAAATTGCGTGATTTTCCCAATTTTAATTGCACAGGACCCTGGGTACAAAAGGTAGGATTAACCCCTGTCCCTAGTGTATTTATATCATGGAATACATGTACTAGTGTATTTTATCCAAATAGGAAGAATACACAGGTGGAAACAATTCACTGTTACAACCCCCCCCCCCCCCTCCTGCAATTAATTCTGGAATAACCCTCAGTGAGGAAGACTAGAAAATCCCAGGGCAATAGTTTATGTAATGGGAAAATTATACAAGGGAGGTTATTAGTGGTATTTATGAATATGTTAGTGACAGAAATAATTTAATTGTTTATTCTTGGGTAATCATCACATTATTGTTAATACAGAATCATTGCTATTTAAACAATACCTTCACTAATTACTGTGCAAATCAACCTTAATTAATTATTGCTTGTTCACCTGTCACAGTCATGACAGTGCTACCTGTGTTGATGGCACAAAAACAATATACGCTGCAATAATGGTTGTTTTGGGATTTGTATTTCAACTATGCAGTTGTTCAGAAAATAATTTGCAACTTCATGGGCGGATTTTACTTTTTTCAATAAAGATACCGTCCTAAAATAGATATCAAATTAAATGCAAACACTGTTTTGAAAAAAACAGGCTGAAATGAGCATGCTTTCTTATTACAATGCCTTTCAACAACAGACTAAGAATTGATCATTGTCTTTTAAGTAAATTATTGTGAGATATACTCCATATTTACAAGTCTATTCCGACTTGAAATCTTTATCCAACAACTTTAATTTTATGTTTCGGTATTCATTTGCTGGTGTATTTAATTATACATGTATATATAATGAACTCTGTTCACCAAATTTTCTTCTAAAACCTGTGTGCCCAATATATTGCATAACTAGAAAATGCCCAATTGAAAGTACTTGCAATTAAAAAATCTGCCCAATTGAAATGTGTCTGCGATAATATTTTTGGTTTGACAAAGATTGGATGGCTGTAGATTCACAAGAATTGTCAATTGGCGATTTGTGTCTCCAAACTTATTGCACATTTAAGATTTGTTTTTTGCAGGAATCTAATGCAAAATCTTGAGGGTTATCACGTATGTTCATCATACAAATTTTCAGCTCTTTGGTAAAAAAGTTAATGATTTTTTGAGAAATTTCATAATCTGTACATTGTATATATTTTCTACTTCCTCAGTTTCACACTTAAAAAATGTCTTGCAAACAGAAAAAGCTTTGTAGTCTAGTGACCTCTAAGACTGTACAAGAGACCTTGTTACCAGGTACAATTTGCCTATGTGGTACTATGAGAAATGTGTGATTCATTTTCTATGAACCAGAATTATGTTATTCTTCAAGAATTATATTTACTTTATTCTCTTATCCGGCGTAACATCACAAAGCTGAATTGACCAATCAGATCAGTCAATTTCAATCTTACAGCCCAAACATAGGCGGTGACGCGATCGATGATTACAGATATAATCTGTGTAAAAACTCGGTATTTTAAATTGCAATATATTCCTTGTTTTAATAACTATGATCTTGAAATTCAGATATGATGTTAATATTGATGTTCCAAAAGCATATTCAGAGTTTCATTTAAATATCTTGAAAAATGAGTGAATAAATCAAAGTTGAAGCTACTTAGATATATAATGAAATGTGGACTTTTTCAACGCCTCCACAGGTAAAGAGCCCGGATGTCTGGATTAGAGAATTACCATAACCCCCAGCATAACTCAGGCTGAAATTAAACAAAATAACATATTTTCTTAGTAAGGCCAAGTGATATTGGTCCAGGATTTCGAAAGAATGATGATGGTTTAAGTGCATAATATATTGGAGTATCAGATTTTGTAAGTGATGGTAGAATGAAACTTACATACTCCATAGCTATATATCTGATGTGGGGTGGTATCTTCCAGATCTACATATCTGGTGAAACAACAGTAACAATATCTTCAGAGGCAAAAAAGGACAAATTTACTCTGTAGTGATGACTAATAATTAGAAAAAAAAAATTTATGCTGATCATTCAAACTTTTTCACAGTCCGTTGTCTTGGTCCTTTTTGTATAGTTTTGCAGTGGCAGAGTGAATATCCTCAGGTCAGATCCAGGATCTGAAGTTGGGAGGGGGAATCACTGAGTGGAGCAAGGAGCTAAAAATTTTCAGCAAGTTTCGGTCAAAACCCAATTTTGCTATGAAAAATTCATTTTTAGCTCACCTGGCCAAAGGCCATGTGAGCTTTGGCCATCACTCGGCATCCGTTGTCTGTCGTCCGTCCGCTGACTTTTATTCAAAGATCTTCTCCTCTGAAACTACTGGGCCAATATTAACCAAACTTGGCCTGAATCATCACCAGGGTATGCACTTTAAAGTTTGTGATTTTTATGTCAGTAGACCAAACAACATGGCCGCTGTTACTAAAAATAGAACATAGGGGTAAATTTCTGTTTTTTGCAAATAACTCAAAAACCATTACAGATATCAAAAATTTGACATGGGAGTAAAAATGATCAGCATGATGAGATCTACCCACCCTGCAATTTTGGGGAATATCCGATAATTGGTCTTGGAGTTATTGCCCTTTTTCCACAAAATTTCTGTTTTTTTGTTACTTTTAGTCTTATATATTGAAAATGATAGAAGATAGGTGTAAAGTTTAAATTACAAAAAATGGTCAGCATTATAAGATTTACATGTCCTGCAATTTTGAAAAAAATCTGACGACCCATATAGGAGTTATAGCCTTTTTTTGTTGAATTTTCATGTTTTTACTGTTATTTCAAATACTATTTGTGATAAAGGTTAAGTTTGAATTGCAAAAGTGTTAAGCTTATCGAGGACTACAATTTCTACAGATGTCCAGCAGGTTCGCAACTCATCCAAGATGGCCGCCAGCGGGGAACATAGTTTAACATAGGGAAAGTGCAAAGAGAAAACAATATTTGGATCTCCTGTAGTTGGCGATCACAATTCTGGAATACCAGAATTGTCAACAATTCCGGAACAAAAATTTATTCCAGAATTGTTGTTCCAGAATTGTTCTAGAATTGTTAAAATTTTCAAATAATGCTAATTACGTCAACAATTTAATCAAGGATTGTTGTTCAAGAATTGTTAGTTATTATTGTAATTCCATTTACATGATCAAAGATATAGATGAAACAATTATTAAAGTATACCAATAATTAAAGATCAAAGGGTATATTTTATACATACTTTAATTTGTAAAAGGGTGATTGATCAATGGGATAATGTCTTTAATTGTCCCAAGCTGAAAAAAAAACCTCAAAATGTATAAATATCAATCACCCCAACATTCTTCATATCGCAAATCGCATCATGCAACAAGTAACAGCACTGTTCCATCCTTTTCCAAAAGCCATGCCTGTATTAGGCAGGATTAATATTATTGCCATAAAATTATAAATCCGCCTGCATGTGCAACATAGTACTTGGCAGATCTCAAGACACAAACCATTAAAACTACAACAAAAGCGAAAGACATCGCTTGCGAACTGTGGCGTAAAAATTCGACAAAATATGACTCGGCAAGGGCTGTCCAGTATGCTGCTGATGTACCATCAGGCCATGCGGTAAAACACAAAAGATTAGCATCTGAATCTGAGTACCAATACTGCAAATGACTAGCAACTGAATGGAGTGACAATGAGAACAATGATACTTTATCAGATGACCCCACAGCAACACTTGTCACTTTCCATTTAGCAATCGCTTAAGTTCATAATGCAGTTGGACAGAAAATCACTCCAGAAACAGCTTAGTGAACACCAAGACACATACAACTACGGTACCTTAAACAACAAGGCGGGGAGTTGAAAACCAAGACTGTGGACAAAATGAAGCTAACGTTGATTACTGTTACTGTCTAGCATTTGTCTTTAAGCATTTGAATATATGTGATTCCGAGTTAGATATTTAATAACAAAAGGCCATTTTAAAGGCGACCAACATATTTCAAAAGGAATCATGGTTGTTAAAAAACCAATGCTTTATCTGGCATTTCTGTGAAATTCATAGAAATACAAGTTACAACCCTACATTGCCCTATTTATCTGTCATAAAAATGTCTAGATGATAGGTATTATTAATATTCAGATTCAGTCTTGTAACAATTCCGGAACATCACAATGTTCCAGAATTGTTGGAAAAAAAATTTAAAAAATAACAATTCTGGAATAAATTTTTGTTCCAGAATTGTTAACAATTCTGGCATTCCAGAATTGCGATCGCCAACTACAGGAGATCCGGTCTTTTTATGAATTATTATACCCTCATGTCAGTTGTTGGTTTGAACGACTCTAAAATTTTCCTATAGCTTATTTATCTTGAAGGGGGGGGGGGCTATGTTTTTTTTCTAAAAAAATATTTTGGAGCTGATTTTATGTGAAAAAAAATTTTGGCTGCAAAAATGATGAAAAAAAATTTCTGAAGGAGGCTTTCTGCCCCCAAAAAATAATGTTAATTTTGAAATAAAAAACAATTTGGTGATACACGTGAAAAAAATAAATATACGTTTTCGCGCTTCGCACGAAAATTATTTCCTGCCCAGAAAAACCATACCCCCTTTCAGGTTAAATGGGCGGTCCCTTAGAGGAAAATGATCTTTTTTATATTAAAAAAAAAATATAAAATATATTACATATTTAAGGGTACTTGTGTCTTTTTTCATATACTTTTACTGTAAATAATCATACTGCAGTCTTAAGCCGTCTTGGGTGAGTGCTCATTGTTTATGGTCTCATGGTGACTTCAAGATGAATAACAACAATAAAAGTTGTTCCAGTTGCTTGACTTATGAGTGTTTGTTTGAATTTTCTCTTGTGTTTATTTTCTATATAATATATCCTTTTTATTTACTAATCCTTTTCAATTAACATTTTGCCATTTGGTCGACTCGATCTTAGCAATCACCAAAACGTCAAGAGAAAAAAAAAGAAAAAAGAGAACGAAAATGCTTGGAATCATATCAATCATACAGAGACTCAAGACCTTTAATCAAATAACAATAATTTCCATTCAATGTCGTTCGACTGAGTGCATTACTGGATTACTGCTTGGAGTAAAAAACCATCAATAGCGGATCCAGACTTTCTGCTAAAGAGGGGGACCCATAATTTTTCCATATCTAAATTTTACAAAATTTTGTTTAAAACTAAGGAGTATCTCCCTCATGCATTGCTCTGTCCTTAGCTGAATTTTGGCTTTTCTTTTTAGATCCTTTTGGGTATTTGTTCTCTATCAGCTTACACGTTTTTGGTTAATTGACTTCCAAATGTTTTGGTTTTATGATCTGCCCTGATGAGACAAAAGTTGTCGGAATGCGCTTATGCAGAAAACAAATTAACAGTAACTTCGGTATTTTGTTATCCATAAAGGGAGGGGGGGTCGGAACACAATTTACCGAAATACCTATAGGAATTTTAAATATTGTTCTAGGCCTCTCATTGTTCAAATTCAAGGCGACTTTATTTTGACAGCTGATCATTCTTGTTACAAAATATTGCAGATAGGTTCCAATAACTGTCACATTATTTCACTGCAAAACATAAATTTCCATATGAAGAAAATGTCTGATTTTGGAGAAAACATAAATAAAAATCAGATCACGCAGAGTATTGAATGTTTTAAGGAGACAGTCTTATCTAAGTCTCCCAAACATAGTTCAGAAACATTTTTTCTATTGTTCAGTTTTTCAAATTGTCTCTACTAAACATGCTAAACTTAAGCATTTAAATAGAATAAATTTTATGGCATGTTAGATAATGTTGCCAACACTATCGGCCTTGTTGGAATCGATGAGATCATTATTATAGTCGAGCAACATATGCAATTGTTGAAAAATCGTTATTACTGTATTAAACATAATTTCTTTATCGGGATCGTACCTATTGTTTAGACTATAATAATGATCTCATCGATCCGCACTTGGCCGATAGTGGCTAAGATGTGCACTCAAGGCCTGGAATTCGGCTGTTCCCATGGAAACAAGGAGGATGGAAAACTTACACGTGCTTAGAATTTGATGTTATTTTATAGGATAGAAGTGTGTTATGGTCTTACGTTTATTTAGTCCATATCCTTTCGTAAAATATTATAGTCTTTGAATTTTCAAGTGGCAGCGGTTGTCATGGAAACCGAAAAAGGGTGTAAGAAATTTGACATGAAGGCTGTCGAGGATTGTGTGGACTCACAATTAGTTTTACCTCGAGTCCTTGGGCAGTTTGTGGAACTTTAGTATTCGCAAATATATAGTTACCCCAAGTTTAATATTATTTCTAGCGAAATGACATTTTTATCAAATCATCGTATTCTCTCGGACTTGTAACAAGTAACCTGTTGTGCCTTATTTTGCTACTGTATACTAATAATTTGCGGAATGAAAAACGAGGATGTTTTAGTGACTGTAAGTTTGGTTAAATTATCCCTAAATATTGCAAGTGAACAAACAACCCAACTATACTGAATTTTTTTTTATAATAATTCTGTATGAAAATTTGTTCGTTTTTAAGATTTTTTCCCGAACTCTGCAGGAATAATGCAAGATTCTTAACAAAAATTACTAAAAACATCCCGGTCTTAGAACTTTCTTTACCATTCTAGTCTCGTGAATAACAATTCTATCATCCGCTCTGAATTTTACCAAACAGTACCGAAAAATGTAGAAGGTCTTTCCAAAGATTGCTCAATCAATATAGGATCCAACAAAACATGGCCGCCAGTGAGCAAATTAATTCAATATTGTAACCATTTGGAAAACTTTTGATCATTTTGTCTAAAGTTATTGAAGCAAGTTCAACCAAACTGAACTTTGATGTGGTATATATTATGGTCATTGAACTTACAAACATATGGCCTCCAGCATCTTCCCAAGTATTTGAGGTCAATGTCTCATCCGACAAGGGAGGTGCATGGACTGCAAACACTTAACTTGGGAAGATGAACTGCCAGATGAGAACATATTTTAACAAATGGGAAAACAAAAACTCAGGTCAACTGCTCTAAAATTTTACCATTTAAGCAAATTCAACAAAATTTTCAAGAGTGGTGCGTGATAAGTGCTGCATATGTTTGTTCAGATCAGATTAGAAAGTACATGCGGCTAGCAGGGAATATGGTATATATAAATGACATATCGGAAAGCATTTTGACCATGTCATAAACTACCGAAGCATTTTTAAACGAAACTGTGGTTGATTAATGTATGGAAGAATCATTGCCCCCAGCAAGTAACATAGAGTAACAGTGCACCCAATTGAAAAAGCAATCTAAGATTTTGTTTGGAATTGATAGTTTTAGTGACCCCAATGCAACGCGATGCGGGGATATGGATACGGGCGTCCGTCCGTCAACCTTGATAGCGCTCTAACACATTTTATCATTGCATTTCGTAAATATATGTATACAGAAGCTTTAGTTCTAGGATGCCTTACGCGAGTTCGAAGATGAGTGCTAGTCGAATATTGTTGTAGGAGTTGCGCGCCTTTTTAATTCTGAAAGTTGACAAAATATCCACGTTTACTAAAGTGTTCTAGCAATTTTTTTTTTCTGATTGGAACGTATATATGCAGTAGCTTTAGTTCAAGGATGCCTAAAGCAAGTTCGAAGACGAGTCCTGGTCGAATATTTGTGTAGGATTTAGAACCCTTTTAACTCAGAAAATTTCCAACATTTCATTGTAATGGATTTGGGTTATACAGTTGCTTTAGTTCCAGCCTCTAGTTTTGGCTAAACTAACTCTCAAGGATCAGTATGAGCTAATGCAGTCAACTTATGTTCTTAGTTCATCAGTCCATCCGTCCGTTAACATTTTACATTTTAGTAGCCGTTCCTGAAACCTATGAAGGATTTTACATGAATTATTATGGAAGGTCCCCGTGCTAAATTATTTGCACTATTGGAACTATTGGAAAAACACTCTTGGAGCAGATCATGCTTACCCTTCCTAAGCGCCTGATGATAACTCAGTTTTTGTAGGGGATCACACTCTAGTGCTTTAGTTATGTGGCGTTCTTGTTCATTTTTTGTGTATTTAATTTGTTTTTGTCATACTGTCTCAGTTCGTGTTGGATATGAATTGCCATTGTTTTGGATCTTTGATTTTAGAATTCCCCTTTTCAGCATGTTTGTTTCGTCATTTGTTTACCGATATAGATTAAGGACATTTTTTCTGAAACGACTTGGCATATTGTAAACTTGGTCATAATGGTCCTCGAGTGGTTCGCTGTTTAGAATGAGTGTAGCACTCTGCGCCTCGTCCAATATTTCCCCAAGCTTGGAACATTGTTTAACATTGAAGCCTACAGGAACATTTTAAAAAGATATTCTCCTCGGAAACCAGAAAGGCGATTAGAACTAAATTTTGTAAAAATAATAGTCATCTGGTAGTCTTCTGTAAAATGTGTCCAGCAGCTTTGCAGCTCATCTAAGATGACCGCCAGCGTGGCAATATTTTAGCATTTGACACTATGGGAAAACACTAGGACTTTCTTTGAAAATACTTGGCAAATTGATACCAACTTAAATTTGGTTGCAATAGTCTTTTAGTGGTCCCCTTATCAAATGTGTCCGTTAGTTTCACATTTCGTCCAAGATGGCCGCCAGTGGAAACATAGTTTAACATGGGAAACTATGAGGCCACGTACAAAGATTTACTCTGAAACTACAAGGACATTTGGTACCAAACTTGGTCATAATGAGGATTGGATGGTTTCCTTTAAAATGGTGTTTGTTAAATTAACATTTTCCCCAAGATATCCGCCAGCCGGATCCATATATTAACATTGGATCCTTTGGGGAAAATACATTCAAAAAGTCTCAACTCTGACAGTAATAACAAATTGTAACCAAACTTGGACAGACCCATTTAAAATTGTGTCAGACTGGTCATGTTCCTTTCAAAGATGTCACCTAATAAGAACTGTAAATGCTGAACCACTAGGTACCAAGCTGGCGATGCAGGCTCTTGAGGGCCTCTTGTTTTCGTCTTGTTAAAAAATTTGTGTACTTGAGAGAGTGTTTCAAATACATAATTGAAAAGATAAAATATAATATTTTTTTAAAAGATCATTGCTATTCAAAGGCTAGGGGAAGTGCTTCAATAAGTTTAGTTCAGGCTCAGTTTTGCTAAGTTCGGGTCACTTGGGTATGGCTTTTGCTGAAGAAGTATTCTGTTCGCTGAAAAAGCCGTAGAGCAAAGTCGGATCTTACGATATTACACATCAGCGGACTGTCTGTTTGGTAGACACATACCGACACAAGTCTCGAAAGAACCGGATGTACATTCGGAACCTCATTCTAATTTTAGGTACATGACGGACGGGTATGGATGCGGAAAGAAATCTGCAGTTATCGACACCTTCTGCAGTTATCGACACCCTTTTGATTTTTTAAAAAAATAAGATTTACATGCTTGGTGAAGATAATTTTTGATAATCTCTTACAATAACAATCTACCGAGGATGAATAAATAACAGTAACATTGAACTTTGAACTATATAAATAAAACAATAAAACAGTTAATGAGTTTTTTCAGTTCTTGGCAAGGAAACTTAATTTGCAATTTTTGCATACAAATTTGTATTGGCATATTTCATCAGGAGACAAATTTATCAGGTCTCTGTCTTTTGTACATTTCTGATGGTACCACAGGTTACAACTATCACAACCAACCCATGGATTATTGGGACCTTTGGAAATATATGTGTTACATTCAGCGCATGATTCCATGTCATCTTCATCCTCGGTAGATTGACAGATATCAGAAAGGCCATCTGAACTATCCATAAATTTGATTACTTGATCGTCGTTTGTTTCAGAGGATGAATCGGAACTATCGCTAGCCTTTGATTTAGGCTTTCTTTTAGTATTTTTCCTTTTCTTCCCAATTCTTTTCATTTTTTTCTGCTTTGCTTTTTCTAGTTGTTTTCTTTCGTTCTCAGATCTTTTCCTCTGTCGCTCATTTTCGCGTTCAAGTTTTCTTTTTGCGTTTTCCTTTTCCCTCTCTATTTTTTTTCTCTCTCTTTCCTCTTTTCGTTTTATTTTATTTTCCTCTTCCTCCTTTTTCTCCCTTTCCCTCTCCCTAAGCATTTCTAATGCTTCCTTTCCTGACACGGCTTTTGGTAACTTTTGCCTAATTGTAGATCTTGTTTTTAGTTTTGGCTCTGAAACTTGTAGTAAGTCAAAAGCTGGCGATACGTAATTATCATCTCTACGACTCGTAATATCAGCTAAAACACGATCCGAGTTGGATGGAACAACAGCATTGACATGATTTGCAGTTAAATTGATCTCTGCAACAACGGTTATTAAGTTTTCCTTATTGGCCGTGTTCAAAGGACAAACAGACGGACTGCAAACGGACTCTGATTCTTGAACCTGGGCATTACTAGTACTACTTACTCCTTTACTGACTTCTATTACTTCAGCC
>MJUU01046438.1:0-24460 GCA_002080025.1 Modiolus philippinarum | reverse complement strand
ATATATATATATATATATATATATATATATATAAAGTCAAATAAAACCACACTGGAACGTAAATATATGAAAAATAAAGGCTTGGAAATGCAGTTTTCTTATATAATTAAGAAATCACATGTCTCTACTGGTACAATAATCACAGTTCAAAATAAAATGTCACATTTCTACTGGTACAATAATCACAGTTCAAAATAAATTATTTTATTTTGAACTGTGATTATTGTACCAGTAGAGACATGTGATTTCTTAATTATATAAGAAAACTGCATTTCCAAGCCTTTATTTTTCATATATATATATAGTCGGATCGGAACAGTCAATGATCAACCCCAACACGGTAGTTCGCTGGTTTACTCTAAACCGAGGAGACCGAAGTTGTTTTGTTGAAATCAGATTTTGAGGCAGTTTCTTTTAGGTATCTAGTTCTTTAAGCATAGAGAACGTTATGCCATGAGATTTTTGTAAAATTATCTGTAACTTTTCTTGCCCACGACACATATTCATCGCTATTTGCGTAAAAAATACATACTCTTTTTTCCTTTCTGATATTTTTTCTGATAACTTTTCAATTGGACCATATCATAGCATATGTGTTTCAATTTCTACTTGTAATTTTACAGTTGATGCGTTACGCGAGAGCTATCACAAATTATATGTGTAGACTTTTCAGACATAGTTATCTCCGTCACCGCCTTTATATTAATCAATTAAGGCTTCAAAAAATTCCGTCTCATACGATCATAAAAAGTTCTTCAATAGATATCAGTCCCTTGTAAAAAAATTCAGTTTCGGTCCGAACTCTGATTCATGATTCCTTTTTTCACATGGATGACCTTTCAATAGCAATTATACTGTTGAGTTCCTACTAGACACTACTGCAATAAAAGGGGGTAATTGGCGCGTCATATATCTGGTTTAACCCATCATTTCTTTTGAATAACAAAATACCGAGGTTACCTTAAATTTAGGTTCTACATAAGTGCATTTCAACAATTTATGTCTCACCAGTGCAGATCAAATCAAAATATTTGGAATTCCATTAACCGAATTATGTGTAAAAGCAGATAGAGAACAAATTACCAATAGGATCTAAATAGGAATTCCAAAATCAGCTAAGGACAGAGCTATACAAGAGAGAGAGATGCTCCTTAGGTTTTCACAAAATTAATGACTGTACCAAGTCAGAATCATTGCGGTTAACATTTTTTGTCGGTACTTTTTTGTCTGTGTTGTCTTTATGTCTTTATGGTTTGCCTTTGTCGAGTTTTGTTTGTGATGCGGGTTTGAAGTTATGATATCTGTTTACAAAGAGATAAATAGATGTTTTTTTCAGACTTTTGCATTGGTCTTGTTTTAGGGTGAGAGAAGTAACTTGTATAATTGATTTTAATTCATGTTGTCTTAGTGTTAGAAAATGACATTTGCCAATCGGCCAATCAACAGATCTTCCATAACCTTATATTAAATTCTCAATAGCAAGTGATATCGAGTTGCTACCTGACATACCGCAATGGATGGGGATGTTTGGCGCGCCATAAAACTGGTTTAACCCAACATTTCTATTGAAATGTCTGTACCAAGTCAGGACAACTGCGGTCGACTTTTTCCACTGGTTTCCACCCGATTTGTCTTTTTGTCTCATGGAATTCGGCTTTTGACAACTCTGAACTAGGGCAAGTAAATCTATCAAAAATAAGCTTGTCGGAATTCATATACGATAAATTGTTTAAACGTTAATTAGAGCCGAACCGTCAGTCCAAAACAGAATAACTTCTAAAGACAATAGCAAGTTTCGAAACACTAAGAAACGGAGACATCACATGAGTACGACAAAAAAGTAAAATATAGAGCCACACATACAGATGAACAACACCAACCAAATTTAAAACCATGGGCGAGATTAAATGCAACGATAATCACAAGCACCTCTCCCTTCCTATAAGACAACGATGTCAACAGTATCCGTACCTATTTCTATGTTAACAGTATCCGTGCATCAGTTTTTATGCGATATCAACAAAAGAACTTTCTGCAGATATGTAAATGTTTACCAGGGAAGTTATAATATAATTTTAGAGTATTTACAATAAAAAACTCGAACATATTGCATATTGGTTAGTAGAAATCAAGCATGATTGGTGCGATACCACCTATATCCGTGCCCTGATTTTTAACTGTACAGAAGTGTTTACATAACTGCCAGGTTTTTACGTGGAGTATTTGTGCTAAAAATGTTGAATGAGGTGCCGGCCCTTCGATGGATTCATTCAGTTTGCTTACCATTGGTTTTATTTCATCATAAAAGTAGACAAACATACGCGAAGCGAGTCTTTATAATGTTACAGTATCCGTGCGTGTCACGTAGCAAACCCCCCCGTGTTAAATGTTCATCAAGAGTTTTCTGCGGTAAGTTGTTTCAGGTTTGTCGGTTCCCTTAGACGATGAGTATATTCCTATAGCTATTGTAAAATGGATTTATAACCGTTTTGTATACTTTTAGATTTGAAGAATGGCAACAAGTGCTGACAAGTTTTGTACATTATGTGACCCAGCATCAATAAAAGCTGATGAATGGTGTACCGAATGTGATGCTTTTCTGTGCCAGGGCTGTCTCAGACATCACAAAGTATCTAAATTATTAAGCCGACATTCAACATTATCACTAAAAGATTATGAAGAGCTTCCTGACTTTGTTAAGACTTTAACTTATAGTTGTGAGGAACATGATGAAATACTAGATTCATATTGCCCCATACATAACAATCCAATTTGTATTAGATGTGCATTAATGACACATAAATCATGTGATGGTGTTGCTCCACTGAAAGATTTTATCCGCGACTCAAAGAATTCTTCGTCTATGAGAGACTTAGAACAAAACATAAGTGATATGCATTCTTATATGGCAAAACTTCAGACGAATAAAGAAAATAATAAACAAGAAATACACACTCAACAACGCCAAATTCTTGAAAAAATCTCCGAAATTCGAACGTCAATTAACCAGCATTTAGATCAGTTAGAACAAACGTTGATTAATTCTTTAAATGAGAAGGTGTCTGCAACTGTATGTCAAATTGATGACCTAATTCGCGAATTAAAAGAATCAAATGAAAGAATAGATACGATTTCAAAAGACTTGAATACGATTAAATGCAAAGCAACAGATATGCAAACATTTTTAAGCATGTCACGTGTAACACAAAAAATTACAGAGGAGGAAAATTACATACAAAATCTAAGAGAAGGTGGTCAACTTGGATGCAAAGCAGTTGTCTTTGAAGCCAAATTAGGACATATCATGAACGCAGAATCATTCGGTGATGTTCAGATAAACGATTTCAAAAGTAACATTCAGTATGTAAAAGTAAAAGATAAGCAAGCACAAATTATTGATGTGTCAATAAAAATTGTACTAAATATTAATTTAAAACATATTTCAAAGAACCAAATTGATGTTAAAACAGGTCGTTCAGTTCATAATCAGATATCTGGTTGTGCTGTCCTGGGAAATGGAAACTTCATTTTTTCCGAATTCAATCCAACATATACGACTGATCGTCTGACACTTTATAACAACCAGTGCCGTCTTATTCAACCAATAAATGGTTATACTCAGATATCATTGTTTGATGTATCAATGATCGATGAAAATACTTGCGTTGTTTCAGCTGATAGTTCGATAGAAATTATAAAAATATTATCAGGGGAAGCAGTAAATGAAATCAGAAATAGCAAACAATGTTATGGCAACACATACAAAGATGGCATCATTATCTTTTGTAGCGAAGGAGAAGGAATAAGGACATTTAACACTAAAACCAATACAAACAGACTAATAAGAAAAGAAAATATTCAGAAATGTTCATACGTATGCAGTGCTGAAAATCGTGTTCTATACACCTCTGGGAAAGAACATTTAACATGCTGTGATATGGATGGTAAAGTTATCTGGAAATTTGAAGATACGTCAGTTTTACGTTCCCCATTGGGCGTGGCAGTCGATAAACACGGTTTCTGTTTTGTATGCGGGAATCGGTCTGGAAATATAGTTGTAATATCTCCTGACGGAAAGTTCTCAAAGGAAGTGTGTACTGTTCAGGAAGCTAGAACCATCTGCTATGATGAGAAAAGGAATCAAATTCTTGTATGCAATACATCGGAGGCATTCTTGTTCCAGATATCTGAAACACAATAACTTGTTACATCGTGTTTGCTTTTTTTCGACTGTTAATACCAAATACCTGTGTGGTAATAGGGCAGTGGCCAATCTATGATGCTAAATAACAATTACTGTATATTTACTTTTTACATATAGCCACTTCGACAATTTATGTCTCATCAGTGCAGATCAAATCAAAACAAATCGAAAATGATATAAAAGTTTGTTAATAAAAATTACTGGCAAATTCAATGCATGCAAAAGGTAGAAAAATGAAAAAAACACGGCAATATGAAGACAATACAAATTAAAACATCATGCAAAGATTTATCAATAAAACGCGATTTAATGAAACCAAAAGCACTAGCAGTGTTACTTCCCAAAAGTAATTGTAGGTATCAGGTGCTCTTGAAGTATAAGCATGGCCTGTGCCATGCGTGTCATCCGTCCTTCTGGCAGTCCACTGTTAAGTCATAAACAGATATTTGTAGATTATATAACAAACTTTTCAATAAGTGAAATGTCTATTGTTATTATAAAAAATTAAAACATTACATTACAACCGAGTGATATATACCTATTTGGATTACACAAAAAATGAGCATAAAGTTGTTCATGAAAATAAAAGAGCATCTAGAGTCACGTCAAGGAAACTTGGATTCATTGGTTTCTGCCATGAATTCCATGAAGACATGCTCCCATGAGTACATAGCGGCCTTTTGCATAGAATTTCGTTTGTCTTTATGAGATCAGATTATATTTTGATGGTAAAATTTCCAGAGTAAATAGAATTGATCTACAGCTGCATCGAATGTGTCGGACGCAATCCAAACTAAGGTTACTAAGGTTGTCTTTTGCTGCCTTTACGGATTTAAAAATATTAGAGGAATAATTAGTATGAAGGATATGCCTTAAATAAATCTTTTGTAACCTATTTTTCCTTGTTTTCAAGTTCCTTTAGTTCTTTTCCTAATATAAATGTTTCTAATACTTAGTAGTCTAATGTTATGTTCCCTGGCAACATGTATACATTTTTATGGTCTCCCATAATCTTCACTAAAGAGAAATAAATTGTCAAAATGGTTCTCTACAAAAAAAAGAGGGAAAATCTACAGTTACTTAGGTATATATAGTTATTTTGTATTTGTGGTTGTAGATTGATTGATAAAAATGTGAATTTTTCGGCCAGACAACAGATACGAAGTGGTGACAAAAGGTTATCGAAAATTTTGAACAAACAACAGGCTTTCAAGAGCCTATATCGCTCACCTGGACCTTGACCAATGCATTTAGTCAAATAAACTTCTATGTTAAAGGGTCTATTTTAAACTATATAAAGAAACCTTTATGTCAAATGGCCCAACATTGAATCATTTTTCCATGCTGCCTGTCATCTTGATCAGCACCTCATAGTAACATTCATGTTATATTTCTTATCAATGCATTCAGAAGTTCTATATAAGATGATCTTTGTATGCATTTCCCAAAGCGTCTAATGTTTAAGTAAGTTCCCTGCTGGCAACCGTGTTCGATGACAGATCGGCAACAAAGTATAAACATTTTGTCTGGGACATAAGAAAAAACTTTTTTTTGCAGGGGACCATCTAAACACTTTTGTGGCAAAGCTTGGTTCTAACTAGCTCGACGCTTTCAGAGGAGAAGACCTTTGAATGTCTTTTCCCATAAGTTCCATTGTCAATTCTTTGTTCCCTGTTGGTGGCCATCTTGGACATAGCACAGATCTGAAAAGCAAACTTTTTTGCAGACGACCACCTAAGGACTATTGTGGCCAATCTTGGTTCCAATCAGCTCAGCATTTTCAGAGAAGATCTTTGAATGTCCGTTCCATAAGATCCACTGATAAATTTATGTTCTCCGCTGGCAGCCATCTGGGATACTTTTCTGCAGGGGACCACTTAAGGACTATAGGTCCAAGTTCGGTTCCCATTGGCTCAGTAGTTTCGAAGAGGACCTCTAAATGTGTTTTCCCATAGGATCAAATGCTAAAACTGTGATTCCCCTGGCAGCCGTCTTGGTTGAGGTGCAAACCCGAAAAACAACCTTTTTGTAGGGACTACCTAAGAAGATCTAAGAAGAATTGTGGCCAAGTTTGCTTCCATTTTGGCCAGGCAGTTTCACAGAAGAAAATTTTGAATGCGTTTTCTCCATAGGGTCAAATGTTTAAACTATGTTCCCCACTGACAATCATCTTGGATCTAGATGTTCTTCCAAATGTCGAATTCCGAAATGTTCCGGATATTAGAATGGCGGGTGAAAGAGGTCAAACGGGGTAAAAATGGCGTCCCTGTATATGAGAGCAAAGGGAATAAACTATTCTATCAAGCTATGTAAGGTGTTTATGATTGGATAATAGCTGAACATGTCATAAATCAACATTTTACACCAGGCTGGTCATTTCCAACCAATTTATCGAAGATCAAGAAAATAAATATGAAAATTCCTTGATTACGCTCAACTGACGTCGGAAACCAGTTTCCAGTGAATTTGGGTAATAACAAAAAAATTCCAAAGTGAAATATCGTCTATAGGGCTGAACTGCAAAACATTTTTTTTTTGCAGGGGACCATCTTTTTGTGGCCAAGTTTGGTTCCATTTGGCTCAGCAGTTTCAGAGAATCAGAAAAGAAGGTTTCCCATTGGGTTCTAATGTTAAAACTATGTTCCCCGCTGGCGGCCATCATGGATATAGCGATGACATGAAAAACAACTTTTTTTCCAGACGACCGCCTTATGACTATTGTGGCCAAGTTTGGTTCGAATTTTGCTCAGCAGTTTCAGAGGAGAGATCTTTGGATGTCTTTCCCACAGGATCCAATGTTAAAACTATGTTCCCCGCTGGCAGCCATCTTGGACATAGCCCGACCTGAAAAACAATCTTTTTATAGGGGACCACTGAAGGACATTTGTTGTGAAGTTTGGTTCAGTTTGGCTCAGCAGTTTCTGAGGAGATCTTTGAATGTCTTTTCTATAGGATCCAATGTTAAAACTATGTACCCCGTTGACAGCCATATTGGGTGTAGCTCTGACCTGGAAAAAAATTGCAGGGGACCACCTAAGGACTATTGTGACCAAATTTAGTTCCATTTGGCCCACCACAATCAGAAGAGATCTTTGAATGTCTTTTTCTATAGGATCCTATCTTAAAACTATGGTTCCCGCTGGCAGCCATCTTGGATATAGCGCTGACCGGAGTCTTTAGGGGAACACCTAAGGACTATTGTGGCCAAGTTAAGTTCCATTTTGACCAGTAGCTTTAGAAGAGATCTTTGAATGTCTTTTTCTATAGGGTCCAATGGTGAAACTATGTGCCCCGCTGGTGGCCATCTTGGATATAGCGCTGGCCTGAAAATTAACTTTTTTTTGCAGGGGAACACCTAAGGACCATTATGGCCAAGTTTAGTTCCATTTGGCTCAACAGTTTCAGTGGAGAAGATCTCTGAATTTCTTTTCCCATAGCATCCAATGTTTAAACTATGTTCCCCGCTGGCAGCCATCGTGGCTGAAGTGCATACCCAAAAAAAAAACATTTTGTAGGGGACCACCTAAGGAGAATTGTGGCCAAGTTTAGTTCCATTTGGCCAGGCAGTTTCACAGAAGAAAATCTTTGAATGCATTTCTCCCATAGGGTCCAATGTTAAAACTATGTTCCCAGCAATTTCACAGAAGAAAATATTTGAATGCCTTTTCCCCGGAGGGTCAAATGTTAAAATTATGTTCCCAGTTGGCAGAAATCTTGGATATAGGGCTGACCTGCAAAACATTTTTTTTGCAAGGGACCATCCACAGACTTTTGTTGCCAAGTTTGGTTCCATTTGCCTCAGCAGTTTCAGAGAAGATCTTTAGATGTCTTTTCCCATAGGATTCAATGTTAACTTAAAACTATGTTCCCGCTGGCGGCCGTCATGGATATAGCGATGACATGAAAAACAACTTTTTTGGAGACGACCACATTAAGACTATTGTGGCAAAATTTGGTTCGAATTTGCTCAGCAGTTTCAGAGGCGAAAACCTTAGAATGTCTTTTCCAATAGGATCAAATGTTAAAAAACTATGTTCCCCGCTGGCTGCCATCTTGGATATAGCCTCGTCCTGAAAAACAATCTTTTTGCAGGGGACCACCTAAAAACTATTGTGGCCAAATTTGGTTTCATTTGGCCCAGCATCTCCAGAGGAGATCTTTGGATGTCTTTTCCATATGATCCAATGTGAAAACTATGTTCCCCGCTAGCAACCATCTTGGATGTAGCGCTGACGCGAANTTTTTTTTTTTTTTTTTTTTTTTTTTGCAGGGGACCACCCAAGGACTATTGTGGCAAAGTTATGTTCCATTTGGCTCACCAGCTTCAGAGGAGATCTTTGAATGTATTTTTCAAAACTATGTCCCCCGCTGGTGGCCATCTTGGACATAGTGCTGACCTGAAGATCAACTTTTTTGCAGGAGAACATCTAAGGACTATTGTGGACAAGTTTAGTTCCATTTAGTAGGTACTGCAACGAAGAATTTTGAGAGAAAAGTTTTATGATTCGTAAATTTTTATTGCACGAATACATGATGATGATATGGTGCATAAAGACACACGTTAAGTGTTGTATTTAAATTACAACTCATACTTTTCAACTGCAAAGTTTCAAAAAGATTCATGAATGCAATTTTAACTTTAACTTGTTTTTTTCAGTTTCCTTGAATTTTTGTCGTAGTTAATCTTAAAATTAGTGGTCCAAGCGTCATAACTCCAAATAATTTTGAACCAGTTTTTCCTTAGCTTTGGTAATAAGTACTTCTTTTTGAATAACTTTTGGATTATGGCTTTCCATATTATTTGATTCTAATGCTGCTGATGAGAGCTTACTCCTTGAAACACGTGTACAGCATAACGGTATTAACTTTTTTTTCATGCAACTTGGGTATTTTTTGTATTTTGAACCATTGGGCCAATGCCACTGCTGGTGGACCTGAGGTCCCCGAAGGTATTCACCAGCCCAATAGTCAGACTTGTCCGACATGAAAATTTTACCTTGCGTTTTGTAGAAATTTGCTGTTTTATCAAAATTCTAACCACTTAAAAATACTGAGGCTTCATTCCATGTATGGCACTTGGTAGATGTATCTGGTACTGGATTTGGCCTCCTATTTTGATATTTTTGGTAACGAGTACTTCTTTTTGAATACCTTAGGGATTATGGCTTTCCATATTCTTCGATTCTAATGCTGCTGATGAGAGGTTAATCCTTGAAACATGTGTACAACATAACGAAATTTACTGTTTTTCATGCAACTTGGATATTTTTTGTACCCTTAATATATATATATATATATATATATAGAACTGGTAAATGTGAAGAAATAAAATACCAGAAAGAGACAAATTGTAATTTTTTTTAACTATGTTATCCTTAATCTAAATTTTTTGGAGATTAAAAGTTAAATTTCTTATTATTGAAGCAGATAACTGTCTATTTGCACCGTTATATCAATTTAATGGGAACATTCATTTTTTTTCGTTAGAGTACCTACATTGGCTCAGCAGTTTCAGAGAAGATCTTTGAATGTCTTTCCCCATAGGTGCCAATGTTAAAACTATGTGCCCCGCAGGCAGCCATCTTGGATATAGCACTGATCTGAAAAACAACTTTTTACAGAGGACCGCCTAATGACTATTGTTTCAAAGTTTGGTTTTCATTGGCCTAGTAGTTTCAGAGAAGATCTGTCAGTATGGGTCCAATGTTAAATCTATGTTTCCTTCTGGTGGCAATCTTAGTTGAGGTGCAGATCTCAAAATCAACTTTTTTGTAGGGGACCACCTAAGGACCATTGTGGCCAAGTTTGATTCCAATTTGCCCAGTACTTTCATAAGAGGAGATTTTTAAAGAAAAGTTTATGCCAGAGGGACCACAGAGGAAAATTGATGGCAAAAGCTCATCCTGGCTATAGCCAGGTGAGCTAAAAAGCACTTGCTTTTTTTAATTCTTACATTTTTCTGTAACTTTTGAAAATTTGCTATGATTTTATCTGTGGTGGATTCAGTGACTTCCTTGATAGAGCCTGGTTGATCACAAATAGGCTACTTAAACAAGGATATGTTACAAAAAACTTGAAGTCATCACTCACGAAGTTTTCGCCATCTTGAGGCCCAATATGGGATAACTGTTTCCCAGATTATAACAGATTTTTCCCTTTAAAAGCTGAATTGTTGTTTCCTCTACCAGATTTGACATGTTCAACATTGCGGGTGTCTTATAAGAAGCAGGAGATGCTTACTCTACCGTCACACCTGATGTGAGTGTGTCTTGATTTTTCTTTTCCGCGCCATACTCATGTTATGTCTTTGTTTCTTTGTTTTTCTGATGTTGCCATACTTTCTTATGTGTATTATTCTATCTTCTGGAATTCTCAGATTTCAGCACAAGTAGACAAAACAATAAACATGTTTTCAAATTTAAGCTGTTTTTATTATGAAAACAAGTGATTCATATATGAACATGATTAGCATGATCAAATAACACACAATACATATATGTTATCATCTATACATAGCTATTCAGGCATCTCTTATGATGATACATAGTAGTTATATTTCATTCACACTATAGATATACCTAAGTTGTTAGTCATTTATGTAATACATAAAATTTGAGTATATATCATGTTTTAAGAAAATGCTTTTTTATAACCCTTGATTATATGACTTGCAATTATTTTTATCCTGCTTTTCTCTATCAACACATTTACTAAAGTAAAAACATTTCCTAACGGTTCACTATTCATTATGAATACAATGTTGGGAATCACATTTTAACACAGTAAAACATTCAATATAAGATCAATTTTCACCCTAAATAGGTACTTGGAAATGCACAAACAATATTTCATTACCAGCACACTGGTCTGAGTAAGAAAGCTGTTGTGTAAATATTGCATACTCAACTGATGTTAGTACAATAAAGATGTATATGAAGAAACATGGGTATTGGGTGAAGTGCTGTTTTTACCTTACAAAGGCTGTGCAAATCTAATCCATATATTACTTATAACTTAAAAACAAGAGATACCAAATAGGAAGGCCAAACAAAATAATTTTTTAGTTTATCATCAATTTTGTGGAAAGTCATGGAGGAAAAGATATGTTACATGTGTAGTTACTTTTTAGACGGTCTTAGTGTTTTTCTAATGTGCTGTAACTGTATTTGAATTATATCTTAATATGTATTTCATGTGCTTTTGTTTTGTTTTTAAATTTTTATATACTCAATTCAAAAGCTCATAAGAGATTAAGTTATATTGTTATATGTATATCATCTTTAAATAAAGCTTTTGAACTGAACTTGAACTTTGAACTAAAAACACACAAAATGACAATGTGACAATGTGCTTTATATCTGGTTGCTGGTCAGTGTGGTCTTAGCAAAATATGTTTTTCTTTTTGAGATGGTTTTCTAGAACAAAAATATTCCTAGTTCTTTCAACCAGGAAAATGTTTCCAAACTGAATGCCTAGTTTGAAACAATTTTACGTATTGTGGCTGTCAGTGGAAAGAAACTTGAGTGTTTGTCGAGAAAAATGTGACAAACTTCACAAGATGACTACTATTTATTTCTGCAGCTTGCCCTTGCCCATGTAACCACTGCTGAGTGTACACTGTTGGATAGTCTATTATACTTGACATTTTCATAGCATATATAATTATTAAAGATGCAAATTTTACAGAGGGACTTGTAGCAAGTCTAGAACTGTGCCAAAAACCCTAACAACTGCATTGATAAGCTTGCCTTTTAATCTGACAGTAAATCTGATTGCAAGTTACATTAATGATAGAAAAAAAAACATGGAAATACATAGAAATTTTACACAATGATATTTAATGATGATGCTGCAGTGAATAGCTGATATAGCATGATATATTTCTCTAATTTCTAGCAAATTTAACCAACGCCTGAATGGTATGATAAAAATATTTCTCATCTCTAGAGAGAGAAACTCACGAGAAATTTCCTGCCAAATCTATTTGGAACATAATCCTAGGATGTATTACATTATGTCATTAGAGAAACATTTCTACAACTTAAAGACATTAATTATGAAATTTTTCACATCTTGTTAAATAAATTTTCAAATGTTTAAAAACTCGGCAAGCCTCGTTTTCAAACATTTGCAAAATTTATTGTACTTGATGTGAGAAATTTCATAATCAACTTAGTTCTCCTGGTAGAAACTATATAATCTAAACATTATGTTAACTTAGCCTAATCATAGTTGTATTTTTTACATGAAAAGTGAACTGTTTAATACAATACATATCTATCACATAGTACAAAGTTAATATCACAGAAAACATGTACAAATTGAACTGGAAAAATAAAGACATATTATTCTCTCTCAATTATAATTGCAACTGCTGTACTTAAAAGACTAGAGAATACACTTGATACTACTAATCATAAGAGGCAAGTTATTCAAACACAATATAAACAGGAATGCTGAGGAGGACTGCCAGATGCATATCAATGTATCAAGTCAATATATAGAATTAAATATATAGCAATTAGTTGAACATTGTAATGCTGTGTTTCTTGATTAATGCAGCCAAGGAATGAAAATACAGTCCTAAAAGCTCTTGTAAAACAAACTAATCATTTCAGATGCAACTATTTTGTCCAAAAAGGACTTGACTGTCTGTAAGTCCCTCATCGTTTTTTCACTCTTTTTCTAAACCAGTGTGTGTATTAATCTAATATTTGGCATGTGCGTCTACCTACATGAATATCAGATCAAGTTTGAGGTTTGGTTCTGGACCACTGAATTTTAACTCTATAGTTATGGGCCTTGAAACTAAAAAAAATTAGTAGAATATCAGCTTTCCCCAGCCTTCTTTTTCTAAAACATTGCAGGTATTGATCTAATAATTTGTATTTGAATCTACTTCCATATGATACAGATATAGTTTGAGCTTGGTTCAAGAGGTCTGATTTTTGTAGAAGTATTGGCCTTTGACTCACTATTTAATATTTTTGGTTACAAAGCCTTGTACTTGGTATTGCCTTACAACACAATCAACTTGTGGCTTTTACAACACTGTACTGATTAGGGACATAGTCTCTCAATCTTCTATAATATTACATTGAAATGGAGAAATAAAGTGGAACAAGATTTCACATTTTATCCTTTAGAAATTTATGGCCTTTATTGAATTTCAGGATCCATGTCATAGTAAGCTGAACTTCACCATATTGTTAACTCAATGCCTAGCTTACAGTGCTAGCTAGCACTTACATAACATATAGAACAAAAATGGCATATATGACACAGGCTATGGTGCTACTCACTATAATATGCAAATTCTTTTAGGATGAGACCATAAAGGTAAACAAAGGTTAGTTAAGGAGGTAAATTTTATCCTTTGGTTCAATGGGGAAATAAGCAATGATTAGAATAGTATTGGATATATAGCTTATCTGTACCTTTAAAAATTGCTAGTACTTATAATTTCTGATGACAATACATTGATGCAAGATAATGAATAATGAAGAAATGTATGGCAATTCTTTACTGAGATCTGAACAAACAAGACTAGTTATAAAGACATTGCAACTATATATAGAATAATGATAGTGAGATAATATCATTTGTTCACAGAACAATATTTATAATGAGACAGAACACAATAACTCTGATGAACAAAATGAAATGGTTCATGTACTATATTAGGAAAGGGGATTTTCATGCATCCAAAATTTCAAGTTTTGTTCTTTAATAGTAAAAACAAGAGGCTCTCAAGAGCCTGTATCGCTCATCTGGACCATGGCTGGCATAGATAAACGGCATTTCCAATAGGAAAAACAAAACATAAAATTTAGCAGAATACTTTCTCTAAAATTACAGTATTCTTGGTTTCCATGGCAACAGAAAAATCCACCATCCATTACAACCAATAACAGAACACCATTCAAACAAGATTGCTACGCATAGCTATGTCCCCCGCCGCCGCAGAAAAGTCAATAAAGTCCCATTTTTCATGTAAAATTTTGAGAATCAAAATGGCGGCAGGATATGATCAACTGCATTAGGTGGCAAATAGCTAAGCAAAATTTCAGCAAAATCCCTTAACTGGAGTATAATGAGATGTGTCCAGAAAGTCTCCCTATGTTGTAGTATGCATTAAGTCGATAAAGTCCAATAACTCCCTTATAATTTGTTGAATCAAAATGGCGATATGATATGATCTATTACATATAACAATTAACAATCCTGTATAATAAGAATGAATTCGGACTATCAGTTTCTGAGGAGTTGCGTCCACAAGATTTGCCATTGTATAACAATGTGGAAATAATCAAAGTCCCATAACTCCCACAAAATTTGACAAATCAACATGGCGATGCGATATGATCTAGTACTAGTGGTGACTAACAATCCTGTAAAATTTGAATGAATTCTGACCAGCGGTTTCTGATGAGTTGCGTCCACAAGATTTGCCATTGCATATCAATGTGCAAATGATCAAAGTCCCATAACTCCAACAAAATTTGACGAATCAAAATGGCAGTGCGATAAGATCTAGTACATATAGTGACTAGCAATCCTACAAAATTTGAACAAAATCCAATACACGGTTTCCGAGGAGTTGCGTCCACAAGATCTCCATTTGTATAGTATTGCTAAAAATCGTCGAAGTCCCGTAACTCCTATAAAAATTGTCGAATCAAAATGGCGGTGGGATATGATTTAGTACATATAGTGACTAACAATCCTACAAAATTTGAACAAAATCCAACACACGGTTTCCGAGGAGTTGCGTCCACAAGATCTCCGGTTGTATAGTATTGCTAAAAATGGTCAAAGTCCCATAACTCCTATAAAAATTGACGAATCAAAATGGCGGTGCGATATGATCTAATACATATAGTGACTAACAATCCTACAAAATTTGAACATAATCCAATACATGGTTTCCGAGGAGTTGCGTCCACAAGAAAGTGTGACAGACAGATGGACGGACGGACGGACGGACGGACACACGGACGCAGACCATTACTATGTCCCACCGTCGCGGTGCGGCGGGGGACAAAAAAATTTGGGCAGAGGTTCCCCTTATAATCAAGGTAATACATAATGCTGAAATTGAAACAGTCAAACCACAATTCAAATAAAAATTCAAAAAATTTGGGCACAGGTTCCCTTAAAATCAATAGGGCCAATATAAAAATTATGTTCCAGATGGTGGCCATCTTGGATGAGGTATGGACCTGCCAGATACATTTTTTGGATGGGACCACCTAAGAACCATTTTGGCTTAGTTTTGTTCTAATTGGACCAATAGTTTCTGAGAAGAAGATCTTTGAATGTATATTCCATAGAGTTCAATGTTAAAACTGTGTTCTCGCTGGCGGCCATCTTGGATGAGGTACAGACCTGCAAGATACCTTTTTTTTGGAAAGGACCATCTAAGGGCCATTGTGACTAAGTTTGGTTATAATTGGACTTGTAGTTTCTGAGAAGAAGATCTTTGAATGTCTTTTCCATAGGGTCCAATGTTAAATCTTTGTTCCCGCTGGAGGCCATCTTGGATGAGGTACATACCTGCAAGATAGCTTTTTTGGATGGGACCATCTAAGGACCATTAAGGCTAAGTTTAGTTTTAATTTGACAAGTAGTTTCTGAGAAGAAGATCTTTGAATGTATTTACCATAGGGTCCAATGTTAAAACTATGTTCCCCGCTGGCAGCCATCTTGGATGAGGTATGGACCTGCCAGATAACTTTTTTGGAAGGGACCATCTAAGGACCATTGTGGCCTAGTTTAATTGGACTGGTAGATTCTGAGAAGAGGATCTTTGAATGTAATTTCCATAAGGTCCAATGTTAAAACTGTGTTCCCCATTGGCAGCCATCTTGGATTAGGTATGCATCTTCCGGAAAACGTTTTTGGAAGGGACCATCTAAGGACCATTGTGGCTTAGTTTAGTTTGTATTGGACAATTAGTTTCTGAGAAGAAGATCTTTGAATGTCTTTTCCATAGGGTCCAATGTTAAAACTATGTTCCCTGCTGGCGGCCATCTTGGATTAGGTATGGACCTGCCGGATACCTTTTTTGGAAGGGACCATCTAAGGACCATTGTGACTAAGTTTGATTATTATTGGACTAGTTGTTTCTGAGAAGAAGATCTTTGAATGTCTCTCCTATAGGGTCCAATGTTAAAACTATGTTCCCCGCTGGCGGCCATCTTGGATTAGGTACGGACCTGCCGGATATATTTTTTAAAGGGGACCACCCAAGGACTATTGTGACCAAGTTTGGTTCCAATTGGCCCAGTGGTTTCAGAGGAGAAGATCTTTGAATGAAAAGTTTATGACAGACGGACGGACAGACGACGGACGCCAAGTGATGGCAAAAGCTCACCCTGGCATAGCCAGATGAGCTAAAAACACATTATTTAAATGACTCACAGAAATTGCTGATTTTCACAGAAGGCTAGATATTTTTTTAAATGGAAATCTATGATATCACCATACAGTATACACGGATATCATTTACACATGATAGACAACTGCATGTATGTAATTATATAAATGCATGGACATAAATTATATACATGTATGTAAGCACCATACTGTAAGTAACATCTTAGTTAACAAATATACATGTATATATGTTAACAGGGTCAGCAAGACATTTAACATATTACAACAAATTAATACAATAAAAACCATTGAAAGCTATCTGAAAGACTAATTCTCATGAAAAAAATCTGGTGTACAGTGAAACCTGTCTTGAGAGACCTCTGCTATGAAAAACCGACCTCTTTTGGAAGACCGCCACATTTTGTCTACTCTGTGTAAAATTCATAAAATGATGGATCTGTATTTTCATGACATTTTTTTCGTATTTGGTTTAAACCAAAACGAATGAGTTTACAATATGACATTGCTTGATAAAAAATTAACTCAAATTTCCTTCACTTATTCAAATGCAGATTTTACAGGTTTTAATAGGCCACCATCATTGTACTAATGTTTGTTAAGAATGTCAAGTGCAAAATCACCGGAAACTTTTGGCTTCATTTAAATTCAGAAGCTTTACTATGTTTTGAATTATATCACCTATCCTGTTTTCATTATCAAGTCCAAGAAACCATTATTTGAGCTTATTTTTCAGAAACAACTTGAGCACTAAATACCACTGGAAAGCATTATATGTATGTGTATATTGACACAAAAAATAATTAATTAAAACTATATTTACTATACCTTAATTCAGAACCATACACTCTGCTCTTGCTTTCCAGGTAGTGGTCACCTGTTTTACTAAGAATATGTAGCCCATGTTTATAGCAATATATACAATAACAAAACTACCACAGATACATCTATCTGTATATCACAGCCACTGACAATAAACAAGGACAGCACTCATATCATATATATCATAATAGTACAGATTATTAACAGCACATTAGTAGCATAATAATCATTTTTTTCTAAACAACTTCATATTTTTGCAATAAAAAGAAAACAAAGACAAAAGTTTATCCCACAGTTTCAGAAATGTTGGGAGACCAACAACCAATCATATACTATACCATGACATCTAAACAAAATAAAAATGTTAAAACCTTCCTTGTACATGTTGCAGACCACAAAAGTCAAAAGTCAAACCATTTAATTTTGTGGCATGTTGCCCTTCTGAGATTTAGCGATGCAACATCTACAAAAATTAAACCCCCCTCAAAAAAATCCCAGCCCAACAAGATCAAAATTCATGTACATTGCTTTGGCTAGCTAATGGCTGCATTCATGGAGAATACTGAATACTTGGTCTAGTCTTATTAATCATCAAGTTATGGAACTTTCCTTGTAATAAACATGATAAATGTTACTTGAAAATCTCCAAACAAACTAACAATATGCTAATTTTCCCCCTTTTTTGAACCTTTTCTGAAACCAGATAGGTCCATAATCCCCAAAAGTCAATATAAACCATCCTTATATGCAATGGAACATCAGTTATTAATCTCATATGTAATGGTACACAAACACACAACATATCTTTATACAGTATAGCAGATGGATGAAAATAACCATAGCAGTCACACTGGTTTGCTAGTGACACAAAAATAGATGTACTAGGCTATTTGGCAGGCAATACTTTGGCCAGTTAGTCCTCCAGACAGTAGTGTAAGAAGTAACCCAGGGATATTTCTTATTTTCTACCATACATAAATTTACTCATGATTTATAATATGATGATACATGTAAAAGTGAAGAAACAATTTATAAATACCACACTGATGGATTAAAGGATTTCATGTGTGAAGATTATCAACTTGGCAAAACATATTTGTGGTTAATGTTTGAACACTTTATATTTTAACATTTGATTTTGTTCTTTCTTTCATACAGTATGATCTCAAAAATAATATATGGAAATGGACTTTAATGATGAAAAAGCCATGCTGTCAAAAAATATACAGTATTCATTATTGCATCACCATTATATAAAACCATATCAATATTATCGCAAAATCTGCTTTATATGACTGCAAACCAGCATTACACCTTTCCCAAACCAGCATTACACCTTTCCCGAACCAATCCTTCAATGCTTAACTAGGTAAAATAAATAAGATACATATTCTGTAATGTAAAACCTGTCAAAAAATACATGCAAGATATTTGAATACATGTACACGAAATGCTCCTCTTGTACAGCGGGTGCATTTCAATCCTTTCCTGAAGTGTTCTTCCAATACATATATACGACTTGTTCCTTTAACATAATATTCAAAAACCTTCTTGAAGCCTTCTGTTAGTAATACTGACAGAACTTCCTTCTTCTTCTATTCCAGAAAATCACAGCCAACAGAATATAACAAGCTTTGACAAAATCAATCCTTAACAGCACACTTAACAAATATTTTCCTTCCACACAAAATAACAATCATGTGACTTTTTCAAACACTGTTTGTATGAGGTCAGGCAGTGCCATTTGTGAGTTAAATTCTAGTGGTTCAACTTCCAATGAATTTGTTCGATCTCTGATCTGGTTCCATTGTTGTAACACCGAGTGATAATGTTCTGCCATGGAGTAATTCTTAACAGTTCTATATAGTCTCAATAATCCTCTATAATCAAATTCTAAACCACTATATCCATCTCCAAATAATCTTTTTCCTGCAAAATAAAGTCAAAATCTTTTTCAGTATACAAACTAGATGCTATAAGAAATTATACTGACTCCGTATAGTCATCGGCCCATTGTATAGGGATGTATTGTCCGTACCCCCAAACCCCTATCAAAATCCTTTTAAGGGTAAAAATGTGCAGATAATACATGCCTTTTTCTGGTATATCAAGATATTATGGTATATCAAGATATCAAAAATGCGAAAAATTTGATACAAATTTACATAACCTCAAATTACTTGCAAAAAAGGAAGATTTTTCCCAAATTTTATATTTAAAGTGGGCATATTGTTCAACAAACTTGAAATAAAAATCTTGCAATTAATCACTTTCCAACCATCTTTAAACTATAAAAGATTTGTAAATGATCATCAACATGATGTTGTTTCAATCACTGGTTCAATGATGAATTATCATCAATATACATGTACATGTACATTGGTATTTTTTTTGTATTAATGCATATTTTTTTAACCTATAATTTAATTTCTTTATCTTTTAGTTGATAGATTAAAATCTCAAGAGAATGGCTACTCAAAATGTGCTGAGAGTCAGTTTGCTCAAAAAGTTTTCAAGTCATTATAGTTATCAATCGTTCACATCTGTTCATGGTGTGAAGAAAAACATTCCTTATTCGTTTCTAGATCATGCTACTAAAATTGTTACTTCACATGGGTTCACAGTAAGCATGATCAAAATACATGTATAAATATATTATAAACTTATCATTCACAATAAAATAATTTCATACATATATTTTTAAATACTAACCTATTGCAATGGATCTAAGGTACAATTTCTCTGCTTCATCATATTTTTCCATATCATAATTATACAATGATGCTAAATGTCCTATTGAAAGAGCTACTTCATAATCATCTGCACCTAAAAGTCTTTCTTTTATTTCTATAGCTTTTAAATGCATTTCTTCTGCTTCCTGCAATAACAAAATGTGAAATGGATTAAGTCACAGCATATGACTATATAAACGCACTATATCCTCAAAGATTAACTTATTATCAGAATGACTTGGAATCTACCATTGATGTCATAGAATAAGGTAAGCTTATACAGAGTTCTGGATTTAATAAAGACTGACAACTGCTCTATTTTGATGCTCATGAGGAATCGAAAAGTAACATACAGTAAAACCTGCTTGAGAGACAACCAGTTTTAAGAGACCACTTTTAATTTACACTTCTTATCAATATTGTACATGTAATTATACACATATTTTGTTATAAAGTACTGCTAATGTCACTGAATTTCTGACATTATAAATAAAATATTTTGCTTTTGTAATCGAGGTTTCCAGCAGCTACTGAAATAATCTACATTTGAACTTGCAAACAAGAAGAGAAATACCAGCAAATTGACCGTCAGAATTATCATACAGTGAAACCTGCTTGAGAGACCACCTGTTTAAAGAGACCATCCTGTTTTAAGAGACCACTTTTAATTTACACTTCCTATCAATATTGTATAAAGTGTTTATTGTATAAAGTACTGCTAATGTCACTGAATTTCAGACGTTATAAATAAAATATTTTGCTTTTGTAATCAAGGTTTCCAGCAGCTATTGAAATAATCTACATTTGAACTTGCAAACAAGAAGAGTAATACCAGCAAATTGACTGTCAGAATTATCTAAAACTTCTGAAAAGATTTATCAAAATACTACTTATGACATTAGACTTCAGATTATACAAATTAGGACTGTGTTTCAGATGCACAGGCTTAATTGAGAAATCCTATTCTGATTTTGTACAGATTTTAAAGAATATAACTCGAGTGGGCCAACGCCTGATATGTCTCAGTTCGTTAGATTCCCTCGAAGTGGATACCTGAGGTATGCAGGGTTGTTACGTAAAAACATAAATGAGAACAAAGTAACAACAACACTTCTCGGGAATGCAGTGGTCTTTATTGATCGACATGTTTCGGCAATGCAATAATTAAACGTCATAATGTAACAATGTTCGTGGTTACAAACCAAAAGTAAAGGTACAGTGCATTGTACAATGTTCATTTACCGCCTTAAACAAGTGTTCGTTTCATGTCATTACCTAGATTTTAAAGAAGAACAAAATGTAGAAATATAAAGTTAATTTTAATAAAACATGATTATTTCTAAATAACTTACACTATATCTTCTCATAGACTGATAGAGTCTACCTAAATTGCCATAATGTTTGGCAGTCTGTACATTATTTTCACCAAATGCCTTTTTGGCAAGTGCTAACGACTGTAAATGTAGATCCTGTGCTTCCTGTAAATATCTGTCTTCATCTTCCTTATCATGGCTGTCTATAGCTATTTCTTCTAAAATCAAAGCTGTAATAAAAATTAAAATAAAAGATGAAAAGTTCATGCCTGGACAGGGCAACAGCTAGAGATTTCAAGGTCAAGATCACAACTTTTACACAATCGTACGCAACACTGTCTCCTAATGATACATCCATATGCCAAATATCTTAAGTCTAGGCCAAAAGATAAAAAAAAATCTGGCCCATAGCTAAGCAAAAAATTCAGTAATTTGAACTCAAGGTAAAAAAGAAGCCATTATGGTACTCTACACATCATTTCATTGTGATATACCCAAATGCTTACTATCTTGAGTCTGGGTCCAAAGAAGAAAAAGCTCTATCCGAGAGCTTAAAAATTCAGTAATTTGACCTCAAGTTCAAAGGTCACAAGAGGGCCATTATGGTATGCGGCTTACCATCTTATAATGATATAACCCTATGCCAAATATCTTTAGTCTAGGTCAAAAGATGAAAAAATTCTGGCCCCGAAAGGCCAACAGCTAATGACTTCAAGGTCAAAGGTCAATGTCACAATAAGGTAATTATGGTATGTGACACACCCTCTCATGATGATACATCCACATGCCAAATATCTTAATTAAGTCTAGGCCAAAAGAAAAATAAAGGGCTACGCCGAGCGCAGCATGATACGACCGCAGCATGTCGTCCACTGAAATCTGAAAAAGTGTAATTTAAAGCGAGTATGGACAAACGAAAGAGCTTGACACAATAATTAGAAGGACGCAATAAGGAGATTGACCCAGAAATTAGCTGGACACAAACTAGGGAAAATAAAAATTAGCCCTTATGACTCCTTATGATTCCTCTTTGACCCTTTATAGCGCAGAAACGGTAAGAGCTACGCCCAATCCATTGACATACTGCTGAAAGCTTATATCAAGAGGAATCCAAAGAAAAAAGACCATCAAAATGCGATGAAAAATAAAAATTTTAGGTAATCTGCAAATTTGCAGTTTTGGCCCCTGTGAACCCTTATAGCACGGAAACAGTAAGAGCTAACATATTACTGAAAGCTTACATCAAGTGGAATCCAAAGAAAAAAATCCCATCAAAATCCGATGAAAAATAAAAATTTAAGGTTATCTGTAAATTTATGATTTTGGCCCCCTTCGGCCCCTCATAGCTCGGAAACGGTAAGAGCTACGTCAAATCCGTTGACATACTACCGAAAGCTTACATCAAGAGGAATCCAAAGAAAAAAATCCCATCGAAATCCGATGAAAAATAAAAATTTAATAAGGTTATCTGTAAATTTATGATTTTGGCCCCCTTTGGCCCCTCATAGCTGGGTAAGGAAACAAGTTACCAAAAATCTAATAGTAGAGCGCTATGTAAATTTTTCATAAGGAATCCTTTGAAAAAAATTGCATCAAAATCGGACTAAAAATAAAAAAATTTAATTTTTGAAATTCGCCCCTTTTTGGCCCCATTTATCTCGTGAACAGTACATGCCATGTGAAATCCGTTGGCATACTCCAGATTGGAAATTTTCTAAGGAGTTTACTGAAAGAAACCCCATCAAAATCCAACAAATAATAAAGATTCTACAGTCAAATATGTGAAAACACCTAATTTAACCCCTTTTGGCCCCTTTTTTTTAAAACGGGTGGGGCCACAATGACCAAAACTTACCCAAGCATTCCTTTTGTGCCAAGGAACATTGTGTAAAAATTTCACAAGGATTGATCATCTGGAACTTAAGTTATTGGCCAAAAACAAAAGTGTCTACAGACGACGACAACGACGACGACGGCGACAGCACCATACCATTATACGACCGCAAAAATTTTTGCACTCGTATAAAAAGTTCTATTCCATAGCTAAAAATTTTAGTAATTTGACCTCAAGGTCAAAGGCCAATGTCACAAGAAGGTAATTATGGTACGTGACACACTGTTTCATTTCATTATGATTCAACCACATGCCAAACATCTTACGACTAGGTCCAAAGATGAAAAGTTCTGGCAGAGCTTAAAAATCCAGCAATTTGACCTCAAAGTCAAAGGTCAAGATCACAAGAAAGCCATTATGGTATGCGGCTAACCATCTTATAGTGATATAACCCCATGCCAAATATCTTGAGTCTAGATCAAAAGATAAAAAAGTTCTGACCCGGACAGGCCAACAGCTTAACATTTTAGTAATTTGACCTCAAGGTCAAAGGTCAATGTCACAAGAAGGTTATTATGGTACGTGACACACAGGTTAACGATGATAAACCAACATGCCAAATATCTTAAGTCTAGGTCAAAAGATGAAAAAGTTCTGGTCTGGAGAGGCCAACACCTAAAAGTTTTAGATATTTGATCTCAAGGTCAAAGGTCAAGGTCACAAGAAGGTCATCATGGTACACTACACACTGTCTCATGATGATACACCCATATGCCAAATATCTTTAGTCTAGGTGGAAAGACAAAAAAGTTACCATTGAATGAGAAGAAGTGGAAGAGGAAATAGAAGCAATTTAAGGGTAAAAAAGATAGAGCAGTGCTCAAGGTCCCCCGCCTTAGAGTTGTATGTTCCTTTTACCTGAAAAACGGTACAAGATGAAAAAAAATGTTTGGGAGAGTTTTATTGCATTTTTCACGAGGAAGCATTTGCAAAAAACCCCATCAAAATCCGATGAAAAATTAAAAAAAAATTTTTTTGGCACCCCCACCCCCCCAACACCTTTGACCCCAATAATCTTGAAAACGGTAAGAGATACCAGAAATCTGTTGGTATTTATATGAAAGCATTCATTGAGAGGAATCTAATGGAAAAAATCCCA
>MJUU01046432.1:61309-74062 GCA_002080025.1 Modiolus philippinarum | reverse complement strand
AAAGTAGCGCATGCGCATTATCGATTGTCGTTGATTGTTGGCCATGTGAGTTGTTATTAACATTCCCCGTTTCCCTTCCTTTTTCTATGATACAGTTAAGATACAATTTATTATTTATTTCCTGTTATCATAATATTTACTAGAATAATTCTAACAATCAAAAAAGGAAAAGACGATATTATTACAGTAGTCCAATCAGTATAGCAAGATATCCCGTAATTTTTGGTCCGTTTAGGCTTTTTGGTTTACATGTATTTTTTATTTCCTGTAGGTCTACCACGTGTACGCAAATTCACAAAACAGATACCTGTCGGCTATTTATAAACTAATTAGATTTTAAACCAGCATAAAATGTTTCACTAATTAGAATCGACTGTAAGGCAAATTTATAAATTTGAATTTTACATTCTTTTCTTCATATAAACAAATTTTCAATAATTTGTCTCAACAATATGTTGTTCTTTAGACTTGAATTTCGCATTCCTTCCGTGCTGCTTATAAACCTTTCCTCATTCCGTAGGCTTAAATTTTAAATTCAGTGCTGTTTATATACCGTTCCATAATGATTTCTCATAAAGTACTTTCCCGTACACTTGAATTTAACATTTCTTGTTGGTTATAAACCTTTCCTCAACGATTTGTTGTAACAAAACACTGAATTTCATAAACCGTGCTGCTAGTAAACTTTCTCTCAATGATATATCGCAACACAACGCTGCTTTTACATCCCGTCATGTAAATTAACCTTCATCTAATAATTTTTCACATCAAAACTCGACTCTATAGACTAACCAAATTCTATATTGTTAATAATCCTTTCCTATTAATTGAAAAATCACATGATCAAAAGAAGATCAGAATAAAACGTTGGAAATATATCACTTAACATTCTTACAAATGGTATAATGATATAGTAGGGACACCAGGAAACATCGACAATGGATGAAAATTACAATTACATGCCATTATCTCCCAAGAGACTACACATAAAAAACACAAATTTGAAAAAAGCTAAACGTAAACAACGATAGGAACTCGGGTCATCCGGACTTGGTACCGGCACTAGCAAAAGCCAACGGTAGGGTTAAACCGGTTTATTGGTATCCTAACCTCCTCTTTATCTGTCCCGTGTCCCTGTAGTATACTAAACATATGAATTCAGTCCAGTACAGATAGACTACTTACTAAATGACCATAATCTTGAAAGGAGAGAAAATTACAATACCTTATTTGAAATATCGGTTGAAGGGTGCTCTGCGCTTATTTGCCGTTAACTCAAGGAGCCACGCCTGCTGGTAATACACTGTCGCATAAAGGAAGAAAAATCAAACTCAAAACTTCCTGAAGGATTTGTTCAAGAATCATCATATATTTCAGTAGACTTCGGCAGCATCAGTTAGAAGCCAGTAGATATGTAAAATTTTTATGTCACTGGATCTCAAAGTTAATTTAACGGATGAAAGCAGAGTATATCCCATATTTCGTAATGAATGAGGGGTACATCCAAGCTTTTCTTGATTTTTAATCAGTTACTGGCATAATTTAAAAACATTTTCGTAAAAATGACAAAATACCGAAGTTATTGTGAATTTAGTTTCTGCATATGCGCATTACGACAAGTTATGTCTATTCAGTGCAGATCATATCAATATATTTGGAAATCCTTAAACCAATATATGTGTTAAAGCTGAGAGAGAACTACATTTGTAATTACCAAAAGGGTCAAAAAAGGAAGGTCAAAAATCAGCAAAAGACAGAGCTATATATATATATAAAAACGAGGATTAGAAATTCCCTTTAGTAATAAGCGAGTAAAACCACATTTAGATATAAAATATTCATATCTGTAATAATGTTTCTTCAATAAATTCAGCAACTTACGAAATCTGTAACCCTGTTGCAAAAGTTTGGCTGTGATAGTAAGGTTACGTTCATTAAAATCGCCAAGAGAAGAACAAACGCGTGCGAATCGTTCTTGTCGAGCAATGTATACCCTGTATGATGGGTCTAGAGGAAAGTCGCCGTCAAAAAAAGGAAGTTAATAATAGTGAAATCAAAATCATCCCTTTTTCATAAATTTTACTTTTTAGTTTACCGGAGACAGTAATGATAGTTAGATCCAGAAAAAGACAGTATTTGAATCATTTTTAGCTTTATTTATTTTCAGAACTTTTGGGTAAATGATGTTTACACAATCTAAAAACTATGGATTGCAAATAACGTAAAGCGGGTTATGTTCGCGGGTCAAAAATTTCGCGGATTTGAACGGAAAATATATGCCAAAAATTTAAGCGTTTTAAATTTTCGCGGACAATCAAAGATCCTATATACATGTATATCCTAAAGATACATAAAATATTCGCGGAATTTATTTTCGCGATTCAAGTCCATCCGCGCAAATTACCAGCTGTACGGTAGTAAGGATATGGTCAATATACACAATGCTGTTATCATTGAACATAGAAAAAAATACTATTTGAGTTTAAAGGTAAACCATATCTGATATTAAAGAAAGAATTATCTATTTAAGAATAAGCTTGAATATTGTAAATGTGAAATAAATCAATTGTTGTTTATTGTGTTTTTGTACAGTTGCTATGTATCGTCATGAAAACTTGTTATAACCTCATGCATATTGTTTTATTCAACTTTCATTCCCTATTCGTTTAATAAGTTACAGATGGTTCATTTAGTATTTCAATCATGTGCACTAAACTTGGCGTCATACTACACTTTCAAAATGATTTGTTGCATTTATCTGTAGAAGACGTTGAAATATTTACTGGTTCGATTTTCGATGGACTTTATAAGTCTAAATTTTTCACAAAATAACCCCCTTTAGTGCAAGTTATATGTCTCCCGCCTCTTAAGGGGAAGAAATGTTGTTTTTGTCTTTTCCATCTGTCGCTCGTCCGACCGTACGCCAATAAGTTCGTCAGTCCGTCACAAAGATTGTGGACGCCAATGCTCCTGCATCTTTCATCGGATTTCAATCAAACTTCACAGGATTGTTGACTATAATACTTTGTTGTGCATATTGTCTCGCCGTATTGATCAGCTAATTTTTGTTGGAGTTATGTCCCTTTTTGACTTAGAATTTTGCAAAATTTTGTTTGTGGACGCCAATACTCCCACTTCTTTCATCGGATGTCAACCAAACTTCACAGGATTGTTGACCTTCATGCATAGTTTTGCATTTTGTCTGGCCTGATATATCGGCCATTTTTTCTTGGAAATATGTTCAGTTTTGTCACAGAATTTGAATTTTAATTCTCCAACATCTTTCATTGGATTTCATCCTAATTTAGTAATATTCAAATGCAGTGGCAGCATATAAAGATACAAATTATCTCTAGGAAGATATGTATTGGGGTTTATCTCGATGGAGATATGTATCGGGGGAGACACTTTTTTTGTATAAAGAACACACTTCTTGATTACCGAAGGAACAAAGGAAGTGATGATTACAAAAATCGAAGTCGTAAGACATGGCAAAAACGGCAGCAGAAAAACAAAGACAAAACAAGGTCGTGAGACAACCACAATGCACGGAAATAAAAAAAAGACGGCATAAAGAACTAATGCACTCATATTTTGAACTCAAATGAAAACCGGGAGTGGCATCAAGTGCTCCTGAAGAGTAATCATGTCCTGCTCCACTAGTGGCACCCGTCACACTATCAGTCAATCCAGGGTAGAGTCAAAACCGGGTATGTGAAATCCGTGAAGACGTGAAAATGTCCGTTTTTATTTGAGACACATATCTGTCAAATGACGTCATGGTGGCGGCCATAGAATTTCTGAAGGGATAAAGGTAACAAAAGCTGAACAAATCCCTGACTAAGCAGCTTTTTGGACAGTGTTTTTGCTCTATTAAAAAAATCACTGTATACACTACATACCCGACAGTAACGAATAAACTTTGAAATGCACACTACATATGCTGGAGAGGTAGGTATATTGCTGCTCAAAAGGGAAAGTTCACAATTTGGAAGTTAAAGTCATCACGTTTGTCATATAGCTTAGACTTCAAACGTCCATCTTCGTCAATGTAATTGTATCAATACTCAATTTTCTACCGGAAGTTTTGATTATATGATAAGCTCCTTTTTTCAAAACAATAGCGGATACACAGATACTGTGTTATGTCCAAACTTAAACACTTTTTGTAAATCACAATCTCCGGGTCACACGGAGAAAATTTTAAATAAAAGGTTTCCATGAGCCGACGCTACAGAGACGTGCAAAAAGTATTCACCACTGTTGTATTTTTACAGTGAATTTCATATAAAATTGGGACTTTTTCAAAAAAAATATTGTGAAGTAAATTTTTATCCGATTTCAAATTTTTTACTGTTAACAGCAGAATTGAACACATTTTAATAGTTGATTTTCAAATATTTTTCTGCGTTACTGGTTTAAAAAATCAATTATATAAATACAAACCTTAATTTTTTGAACCGAAACTCCCTATTTATCCAAGTAAAATTATGACGTCAAGTTTTCACTACCTGTTTAACTCGTCAGATTTCTTTTCTTTCAAATACACAAATAAACCTGACACCATTCTATGTTTAACAGTGAAAATTTTGTTAAAATTTGATAAGAACTGGCTGCACAATATTTTGTTTCAAAAAAGCACGATTTTACATGAAATACACTGTAAAAAAACTTCTGACTGTGTTGTTTTCATAACGTAATTCCATCGTTGACGAATTGCTTGTTGCTTCTAGCTGTCAAAACAAAAGAAAGAAAACGCGGATTTATTGTTCCATGTTTTTTTTTCCAGTAAGCTGTTTGAAAATAAAACTCATTTATTGCTGACCGGTTTTTTTTTCAGGTAGCTAATTGAAAAAGAAGAAACCAGTTGATCATTTACCGTACCCAATTTAGTAAGCTGACAAGGGTAAAAATGCAAAAAAACTTTCACTAATTACATTTTCTGATTAATGTCTTTAAAAATGGTGACGTAAATTGTGAATTGATAGAGAATGAAAGAGGAATAAGCTAACAGTGAATACAATTTTCTTACCTTAGTTTCTTCTTAATGGTTATGCAATACTCCCATGGGTGTTAAAGTTGCGGATACGTTCACTGCCTTCCATTGTTAATCGGGCGCTTTTGTAGTTTATTTTACTAGACATCGGAGAAATGGCTACTATCTCTGTGGGCCTGCTATAATAAGTACAAATTTAAGTGTGGGTGGACACAATACTGATTGACACAGTACAAGGTAGGACACAATACAAGCCTGGACGAAATAATATAATATCCAAAAAATAAACAAAATACTGTAATATCAGCTACATGTATGAAAATGGATCTCATAATAATAATATGACAATACATGACTTGTGACAAATTTCAAGTTTGTATCAATTAACACTGCGGAGAAAGCTTAAAGAAGGTCATATCAGCGACCTCGGTACATGATACACTGACTTGTATTGATCTATCCAAATGCCAAATACCAAAAGTCTATCTAATGCATGGTGACCCCCAAATTTTATTTTATATTTTGAACTATAATACAATTACGTTTCTACACAGAAAACTTCACAAAATTTTATAATAGGAAAATAATAACATGCAGACACCTTAAGTAAAGGTTCAATAAGCTTTTATATATTTTTTTCAATATATGCACATTTAAGCTTCAAAAATGCAATCCACCATTTCATCATAGTTTAAGGTGGATCCAATGTTTCTATGTTAGAAATAATGCAAATTGTTGTAGATTCGATATTTCAAATAAATAATTCAGCATTATCTATAAAAGACAATAATGATAATTGTACACTAAATATTCTATATCTTTATATTACAGAGAAACAGAAAAATCTAGTCAAGGATAATCAATTTTCTCCAATTCAAAAAGAATCACAAGTTTGAATTGACAATAACTCCGGTATTTTGTTATTTGAACAAATTGTCTTTTTGAATGCATCATTAAATGAAAATTGGTGGAAAGTTTCCTGAAGATTTTACAGGACAAAAGTGTTGATCTCAACAAAATCAAAATAATTGTTCAAATCTGAAAACCAGCATCCCGAAAATTAAATCTCTTTAAGATAAAACGCCCCCTCGCGATGGAAGTTCATCGGATTCTTGAGAAGATGGAGCGATATTGGCTCTACAAATCAGTAAAAATAATTCGTCTTCAGATCTTTACAATATTGGTTTTGAAACTCGTATCGTATTTTTTAATTATTTTCTCATTCATGAATTTATTTCTATTATTTAATTTTATAATTTTTTGTGCAAAATCGATGAATCTCTTCTTGTTGGATTACAAATAATTTTACATGAAATCATGTGAAATATTTGACATGAAATTGGCCACACTTGTGTCCGGTGAGTTTATTTTTTAAACAAAATGTGTTTTATGTGTGTATTGTCTTCATGTTTTATGTACTTCATTGTAAGGGTACTCGTCTTGATAAGTTGGACTTTTTTCTAGTTTGATTTTTACTGTGAGTCTTTTTGTGTATTTATTTTTAGCCATTCACCACACATAGGGGGAGGGTTTGGATCCAAGAAAACGAGTTTAACCCCACTGCAATTTTTGCGCCTGTCCCAAGTCAGGAATATGTTGGTCATTGGCTTGTCCTTGTCTTCTTATAAAATTTTAGTTTCTTGATATTTGGTTTATTGGATGTGGTTTGTTTCCATTGATTTATTCACTTTTTACCTTTTTGGGGCCATTTAGGGCTTACTATATGGTGTGAGGTTCTCACTGTGTGACCCCTAGATGTTTTGTTTTTGGTCGTTTTAACCTGGATATGGGATGTTGTCTTCTTGACATTTACCCCATTTCCTTTCTTTTTCATATTTATGAAACACTTATGCCCCCGAGTAGGTAAGAAGAAACATTTAGCAACTTTGAACAACAATTAATGTTCCTCTGACAAAATAATTGGTAGAAATAAGCCCTGGTATCAACTGAAAAGTTAAATCACATCAAATGATGATTGCAACTGGATGCAAACACAGAATTCACCCAACTGACCCCACTAATTATTATCCAAGCATCATTAGGGAAACAATTTCCACCCCCACTCCCTTGGAACATTTATAGTTAACTCATTGTGTTCTGTCTAGTTCTCTGATATACTCAAGAGTATTTTTATAAATTTCATCAAATTCATCAATACTGGTTTCCCAAAAGTGGAGGAATATACAGAAGAAAAGAAATATTAATAGTAATTTTTAGTGACATCCCTCATCACTGATAAATAATAAAAAGTAATTTAAGATGAAGAAAATATGCTGAATAATTTAAAAGACCTTTACAAAACAAATTCTAAAACCCAATGTTAAAGTTTTTGTGGACAAACAGACAGACAAACCAAAAACTATATGCCCCTCGAATCTTCGATTCACGGGGCATAAAAATCCAAAAATACTGCAGAGAAATTTTGATAACTACTCATTGACTTTATTGTATAAATTTGTGAATAAAGAAGAATTCAGGATTATCAGATTCCTCATCGATCGATTCTTAATATATTTATTCAAATGTTAATATGCTTTTATGTTTAGCGATTTTTTTTTCGAGGCAAAAGAGGTTTAAGAAAATTTAGTAAGAATATGTTCTAATGACAATTACGACCTTTCAATAACAATTGCTTTTGAGTTGTACTTGGCAGAACCGCAATGGAAGGGAGATTTTGCGCGCTATGAAACCGGTTTGGCCCACCATTCTTTTTTAGTTGCCTGTACTACATACAAGTCAGGACTGTATCGGATGAAACTTTCTCAAGTGGTATTGCACCTGTTATTTCTTTTTTCCCTTTTGATTTCGACTCTTGACAACCCCCCCCCNTATATGTTAGATGTTTTAGATAAATAACAAAAAACCGAGGTTACTATGATTTTAGATTTTGCATATGCGTGTTTCAACAACTTATGTCTCATCAGTGCAGATCAAACCAAAATATTTGGAAATCCATGAATCGAAATATTTGTAAAAGCTGATAGAGAACAAATTACCAATAGGATCTAAATAGGAAAGTCAAAATCAGCTAAGGACAGAGCTATGCAAGAGGGAGATACTCCTTAGGTTTCAACAAAATTTTCTTAAAATTTAAATATTGCAATTTTTCAAATAAAATCGGTTTTCGGGCCAGCACCGAAGTTCTGGCTACTGGGTTTGTGAATACCCTCGGGGACTAACAGTCGTCCAGCAGCGGCATCGACCCAGTGGTATCAAATAACAAATAACAAAATACCGAGGTTACTGTGAATTTAGATTCTGCATATGCGCATTCAGACAACTAATGTCTCATCAGTGCAGATCAAACCAAAATATTTGGAAATCCATGAACCGAAATATTTATAAAAGCTGATAGAGAACAAATTACCAATAGGATCTAAATAAATATAATAAAATTAGAAAAAGAATAAATAAAATTTTCATTTTGTTGGATTATATAGTTTACAATGTATTTTTTAAGATAATTTTGTTTGGGATTGAATATATGTGTATGGTAAAAAAAAAGATTCGAAAAACCTTATATCACGTTGTGACAGATGTTTCGTTCGAATTCCTCTTTTCTTGATAAGAATACTATGGCTTTTTCTCGAAATACTACGTTTCATTTTTGAGATACAATAATTTTTTGCACTTTATTCTTTCCATCGAGATTGAAATTGATATTGAATACTCAATCGCTAAATGGATACCTTAGGAAAAACATTCTATTGATTGCTTAATTTAACATTGATTAACTTGTCCTCTGCAAAATTTCTGCTATACCGAGAAAAGAACAATAGGAAAAAGAAGGGAAACGGGGAATGTGTCAAAGAGACAAAGACCCAAAGGGGAGTAATAACAACTCAAAGCCACCATAAGATCTTAAATGAACGGTGAGGAAACTCCACACCCAACGGCAGGTCGGAGTTGGCCCCTAAATAAAGAGTAATCAAGTTCAGCGAAATAAACATCATCCTAGACTCCCATAGACATAAAGTAAACTAACTAGAAAACAGACAAGACACACAAAGGCTTAATAAATTTCCTGCCTTAGGACAGGCGCAAACCTGCTGCGGCGGGGTTAAACTAGTTTTATTGGATCCAAACCTTCCCCCTATAGCCAGTGTGATAAATAAAAAAAAACAATCGTAACAACAGTAAAATTCAGTTGGCAACAAGACTGAGTCAGTTGTGAAAAATGAAACTGAAAGAACTAAATATACGGACATAAACATGAAATCACAAGAGACTACTAGCAGTTAACTGACATGCAAGCTCCAGACCCATTACCAACTGACAAATTAAGTTATGTACCCTCAGTATACAGCTTCCATCAAGGTCCCTTCCTGTGAGGAGTTTAGCATAATGATTTCATGTATATACTACGAAAGCCGGAAGGGGACTTCCGAGTTCCGACTTCTCACTTCTTACTTCTAACTTCTTACTTCTTACTTCCGAGTTCCGACTTCTTACTTCTTACTTCTAACTTCTTACTTCTTAGTTCGATGTTGCAATTTGGAAAGGCAGTCTTTCCGAATTTCAACATCGACTTTGGCATTTACTTTGAACTAAAGGTTTCATAGTTTATGACTAATGGCGAAAGCAATAAAAATGATAGACTGAATGGCGTTTAGCGTCCTACTTTCAATATTTCAGCCAAAACCCAAGACGAGAACAGGTTTATAAAAACATGATTTATTTTGGAAAAGGAAAAACACTGGGAGGGGAGAATTCTGATTGCCACTGGTAAAAGAGTATTAAGGGGGAGTGAGTCTTGCAACCGGATATCTTCAGACTACAGGACTGTTGCAAGGAATCACAAACGTGAACGGTCTTGCATTTTATGTGTAATAAGCGATATATTTTATTTGTATTATGTCTTCGACTTAGCATTAGCACACACCCTTAAAATTTGTTGAGTAATACTCTTTTACACCCCTTGAAGACGATTTAGATTGTATTGTAAAGCTCTTTTGTTTAGGCAGGTATGATAACAAAGTTAGAGTGGATGCTTGGGAACGTACACGCTTGCTGGATTTAAACACGTACCCCTGTCAGACATCGTAGTGTTAAGTCAACCGCTGTAATCATACCTTTAAAAGAAACTACATTTATTTTAGAATTAGCATGAACCGAAGTCCACAAACTCTGTCAGAGTCTTATTTGAAGATTTCCTACTTCACTTTATCTTGAAGCATTTATCATTAAAATTAAAGGAAGTGCGCAGATGGAACTCGATGTAATTAACAGTCAAACCTAGTATTTTTCGATTGTTTTGTTTTGCTTATTTTATTTATATTTTTTTCTTGGTTTGTTTTTGTTTTGTTTTTTATTTTTGCTTTTAGTTTTTTTTATATTTATTTTGACAGTTTCGTACTTCTGGGCATAAGGTATGTATAATTTTCACATTCGCTATACAATTTTCCCAATTCAGCCGTAAAATCTTTTCCATCCTGGAATATAAAGACTTGCAATTATTCATAATGAAGGTATGAATAATACATTTTAATCATCACAGTTTGGTGCTCATTCCATGCTCTACATGCTGTCATAGATCTTCCAAATTCTTTCTCACTTCTTACTTCGAACTTCTTACTTCTTACTTCTTACTCCTAACTTCTTACTTCTTACTTCTAAATTCTTAATTCTTACTTCTTACTCCTAACTTCTAACTTCTAACTTCTTAATTTTTACTTCTAACTTCTGACTTCTTACTTCTAACTTCTTACTTCTAACTTCTTACTTCTCACTTCTAACTTCTTACTTCTAACTTCTTACTTCTTACTTCTAACTTCTTACTTCTAATTTCTTACTTCTAACTTCTTACTTCTTACTTCTAACTTCTTACTTCTTACTTCTAAATTCTTACTTCTAACTTCTTACTTCTTACTTCTAACTTCTTACTTCTAACTTCTTAATTCTTACTTCCAAGTTGCAACCTGGACAGGCAAAGGACATTCAACCCGGTAATCAATGATTATAAGTAAGACTCTTCATTATATTGATCCTAGGTTAATAGACATGTTACAAAAGGTATTATGTTTACGAGTATGTCCACATTTATGTCTAGAACGACCGATTCAAAGAGGGGTAATCTCAAAACATCTATTGTACATCATATTATTCCTTTTTTTGAATGTGCTGCTAACAAATGTGTTGCACTTTCAGAATGCAATAAATTGTGTTAGAAGCACTTTACCCATGCAGATTACACATTTTCTTTCTTTAGTTAGACTAGATCAATACTTAACAGCGGGTATTTAAACTATTTTAACATAGACTCATGGTAATGTTTTTCACAAGTTTGTTTCGCATTTTAAAGTCCTTCAGATTAGGTAGAAAATAAATGTATTTTAATGACATGTAATTTGCTGCCCATATATGCCACTACCCTTAACGAGAATCACACACTGAAGAATGAAACAGTTGTCTGATGTACGGTCGGCTCGAATAGTTAGTATGTCTGGTGATCCGTTAATCTTTTTATTTTAATTTTCACCAGTTACCAAATAAATTGTGTTATTGTGATAGTTTTAAATGGTATTTCTTGTTTGAAAGCTTGCTGCGACTCCGTCTTGTAACTTAAGCATACTTTCAATCAATTATATTGAAACTGACACGACCAGGAGCCAATTAATAATGAAAATCAATGTATAGTCCATGCAACATATGGAAAACAACAATAAAAGAGTTGTTCCATTGCTTGGTTTAATCATGTATTTGTAGAGATTATGTCTCATGTGCATTTACTTCATACCCTTTCATTATTAATATCTTTTTGAAAACTTTCTTAATTACATGTAATTTATATAATTCAATGAAAATTTTACTTGGTTGTAAATAAATATCCAAAAATTTAAAATAAAAATATATCAAGATATACTTTAAACGGATCCGAATTACACATGCACGAGAGCGCTTGGTCAAATTGTAAATCTTCGACAGATCCATTAAGAAAAAAATATTATTTAGTTAGTTTTAAAGGCAGGAGTGAAATATACGTCTTTTGGTAAATGTTTTTTAACCTTTTTCTGAATGAGGAAACACACAAGACATGAAATGATAAGAATTATAGGTAGTCGAATTCACAATGGAAATAAATGTGTCTCATACAAATTAATCGCCTTATGCCTATATGTTATGGTTTTGCAGCTATATTTTTTTAATCACATGTGCTTCAGGTTATTGACTGGTTATAAACATGAATGAAATACACAAATTATTCTATATATTGTAGTCGCATACACAATGGCTTCATACTAAATTTTTTTGATAAAAAAGATAGAGTCACCAAACATGGTCCAGCAATACTAGTAAGTCTTCTTTATTACGAGTCCCGGACAAGGGTTTGACTTTGGAAGAGACAGTGTAATATTGAAGAAAAAAAAATCAAAATCTAATCAATTAGGTCAACAATTCTAAATAAAAAAGACACCAGGTACGTCAATATCCCCGCATCGAAAAAGGAAAGTACAAATAACTGAAATAAAGGAATGTTAAGAATGTCGTCTTGTTTCGTTCTAGTGTGTACAAATGTAATTCGAAAATACGAAAATTAAAATGCTGTTAAAGCAGGGAAATGTATTAAGTAATGAGATAGCGTGTGAAAATTGAAGATAAAATCTTTATCAAATAGTTGAACTTGGTTGACGGACATTTCGAATTGACTGAGAATTTAAATTTCCTGAAACGCATGAATTCTGCTTTTTATTTACTGAATTGATTATTTTGAGACTATCCCACACTGTTTATTACACTTCAACATATTTATCGGCATA
>MJUU01046432.1:19179-49420 GCA_002080025.1 Modiolus philippinarum | reverse complement strand
AAAAAAGATGATCTTCTTACTTAGTACATTAGCGGGCCAAAATTCCTGTATCAGTTGAAAATCCCAGCCCCCCCCTCCAGAAAATCAAATGACCTGTGCCCAATACACTGATAGGGTAAACTGATTGTGAGTCGGACACTTTTATTTTTTACCAACTGCCCTTCGAAGAACACAATTTCTAACCAATCAAAATGAGTCCTACAGTAAAGTACAAACCCTGATTGGTAATTTCCTGTCTTTTGAGGCCCCGAATAATTCGTTTTACCCGATTTATGCACGAAACTGGAAAATTTCCAAACTTGACATCGAGTCGGACAAAAATGATCGTAGCTCTGACACCTTACTTTTGGAGCCATTCTTCGTGTTTTATCAATTTTTTACCTTAATAAAAGTAACAAAGTATTGTTGATTATACATTTTAGTGCTTAAATTTGCTTTGTTTTGCTGTAAACAATATTACCTTTTATTATTTTTGAAGTGATTTCTAAGGGTACCTAAAGTGATCACGTTGTCCGACTCAATATCAATGCGATAAATTACAAAAACTTTTACCACATATTCAACGAGCTATAGAAAAATCAGCTGTCTTTGCAGACGGGTAACAGTTAGGGACCGACCATTTAACCTGAAAAGGGGGGGTCTATGTTTTTTAACCAACAAAATTTTCTGAATCCGATTTTGTGTGAAAAAAATATTTTGGCTGCAAAATTGATGAAGGAGAGTTTCTGCCTAAAAAAATAATGCTAATTTTGAAAAAAAATTGTTGATACATGATTAAAAAATCCCCCCCCCCTTTTTCATGTTAAATGGTCGGTCCCTTATATTGTCCTCAACAGAAAGTGTCAGAGATTATGGCGATACCAATGACGTTGTTGTTAAGACAAATGTTCACATAACTAAGGAAAACTAAAAACTAAAAAAAATATGTTGAAAACTAAGGAGTATCTCCCTCATGCAAAGCTCTGTCCTTAGCTGATTTTGGCTTTAAATTTAGATCACTTTGGTTATTTGTTCTCTATCAGTTTTTAAACATCTTTGAGTTTATGGTCTTCCAAACGTTTAGATTTTATCTGCACTGATGAGACATAAGTTGTCGAAATGTGCATATGCAGAAAGAAAATTCACAGTAACTTCGGTATTTAGTTATAAAACAGAGAAATGCTCTTAAATATCGCTTTCACAATTTCTGTCCGACTCATGATCATGTCCGACTTAGTATCAGTTTACCCTACTGTATTGTCTCACTTTTAAAAATGCAGAGATATTACATCCATTCAGTCATTCATTAAGGAATAAAGAATGGATGTGGTTTGGGACAACTGAGTAAGACAACTGATCCCCCATGATATCAGATTGTTGACAGCTTTGTTTGAAATTAAAGGTAGGCTCAGGAAGTTGTACCAAAAACAAGTCTGATCCATTCATCTTTGTTTAGTTGACTGGCAAACAGTGAAGCAATAATTCAACTTGATCGTTTTTCCCTGCGCCTACCTTGGCCTGCAGAGCACATTCACAAAAGTTATATCCGGTTGACCTGGAGTTATCAATAAATCCTCCCAAAGTTTAACCAGAAATATCCTTTTTATCCCTTTTACTAGAAATTAATCATAAATAGATGAATAATCTTTCTGTTTTCAATTGTGTTAACAAATTGTCGAAGCCAATATACAAACATTCACAAACGAGATGCTGCACTACAGAATCTAGGTTGCTGATTGCTTCAGACATTGTGACATCCTAAAAATGCCAAGGAACTGGAAGACAAAGTAAACAATTTGGACTGTTCTGCAATAAAAAACTTACTTTATTTTGATTTTCTTACATGGTTCGATTTCCAAAATTTCAAATGTAAGAACATTAACCATAAAAAATATTGTGTAATCATAAAATAACTACGAAAACATTTATCATTTTGTAAAAATAGGATGAATCACATTTCCTGTTGATCCTTGGGAGAATTTGACACAAAACCTAATAAACTATTATTATTGCAGTTTTAGTAAACAGATGTGTTATGGTCTCATGTTCATTTACTCCATATTCTTTCGTAAAATATTGTACAGAAATAGGAAATTAAAGTCAATAAAAAAAGTTATCTTTGAAAGCTGGAATATGGTAAAATATGATCCTGCTTGCCAGCATATGAATTTGGGACGCTTTTACTTAATCCAAACATTTTTATACGCCCGTCTTTGATGGGATGTATTATGGTATACTGATGTCTGTCCGTCTTTAAGCGTCTTAATCGCACTGGAGATCGCTTTGGCCATTTTTCTTTTAACTTTGCAGGAATAATGGTCTCTTTCCTTTTTCTTTGGTGCAGATTTTCCATTCCAGAGTTTTGGGACCTGGAATATCCCCAAAATTCATGAAATGGCACTTTCTGTCCACACATTGTACTTTAACATGAGAACCCTTTGATCATTTTTCGTGATACTTTGTAGGATTGTTAAGTACATATACCATAGAAGACAACTCTCATGTTTTTTTTTCATGCCAGAGTTATGGAACTTGGAATCTTTAGATCACCAAAATCTGTAAAATTTAAGTCTTTATTATTCAATATCATAATTTTGCAAAAAATTAATTATCTTTCTTCTTAAAGGTACAGTACACACTGTCACACAGAGTGTTTCGGTTACAAAGCACTCAGGTCTGACATTTCACACAGCATTAACTTCCTGTTGTAAATTACATAGAAATATAAAACTAGCAAATCATAAATGTCAGTGTAAACACCAGTATTTCACCAGCAATTGTCAGTGTTTTCACTCACCTGAAAAAAATTTAATACAACTTTTGGCAAATTTGGGTGTATTCTTTTAATTTGACATCATTTCAGTGATTTAACACAAATTAAATTTATAGAAAATATAAAATATAATTTGCCCACCCGCTCCAAATTTTTAATGGATGAAAATCTAGGAATTATTTTATCATGGCCTTAGAGACTGTATTTTATAGACCCCTTCCCTGGAAAACTTCAAATGTACCAATCGTAGCAAAAATATGAAAAAATGCCCCCGTTTGTCAGAATCTCCCAATCACCCAATATATAGCGAGTGACCCCCTTGGCGTACTCATTTTCTGTGTTTTGAATGGATCTTGATGGGGTTTAAGCAGTGCGGAGTTTGCCTCTTATGTAAAGTCAACTGGAAACAGGGTTGTTACAAAAAAGTGAGTTTAAAAATTGGGAAAAGGGTGTTGCGCGTGAAGCAGGAAAAGCTGAAAAAAATTATGTGAACTTGGAAAAAGGAGATTGTTAAAGAGTCTTTGTAAATATTGAATTGCACTTTTAAGATTTTCCTACGTCTTATTTCCTGCTTATTTTTAAAGCCGATCAAACTTCCTGCATATAACCTGCTATAATAGCGAGTGTAACAGGGGGCAATAGACCTTTTCCGGGAGTTTTTAAGTTGGGAAATCAGGATTTGTATAATTTAAGCCATGGATGTTGGGAAATAAATGCACGGGATCAATATTTCATTCTTTGTTCAGTTCCTTTGTACTGTTGTAGTTCAGGATTTTACATGTAGTAAAATTACATGTAAACTATGATTCCCCCCACTAGGAAACCCTTTTGTCTAATCTTGGCAATTTTTGGCTAATTTAACTGAAACTGGCTAATAATTAGCCAACAGCTTCAATATTTGCCGTTTCCGTTAAATTAGACAGGAACCCTGAAAATTCTCCATGTTGCCCCAAGATTAGCCGTGTACCAGTAAAATTAGACAGTATCAGTAAAATTAGCCGCGTGGCATTTAAATCGTACGCCTCCTTGGATACCATGCTGTGTAAATACACGTGATCGTGACATCGGCAATAAACTGGTGTGTAAACGTATGTATAACAGATATTATGGTATAGACAGGTTTATTCAGATGTGACCTAAATAACAAGGAGGCTGCCATTATTGTGTCATGTGATCAATCCGCCATTATAGTAGTGAAAGAGATGCACATGCTGTGATGATTCTCTTAATAAATAACACTGTTTAAATTAATATTGAGCCAATAATTTCCCCAGTTTTACATATTTTAGGTAACTAATTAAATGACAAACCTCATTTTTTTGTTATATATTAAAAAAGACACACTGCATTATTATCAAACAGTTTTTTAAACAAATTAAAAGAAACATTTTTCATAAAAATAAAGTTACATGTTTTTCTTTCTTTATTTTTGTTGATTTAACTAGGTTAGTATCAATGGTAACTGCATGGAAATTATTAGGACACTGGCAAAAGCAAATTAAAGAACAATAATATGTCTATCAAAAAGAAAATATTGAAATGAAATCTTAGACTTTCACTTGTATCTCTATATATATATATCTTGGATTAAATTTATATATGTATAATAATAAAAAGAAGCATGGATTTGGGATTTTTTTTCAACTGCATTATGTGCTAATTTAAATTACCATGCAGGGAAGGCGGGATAGTCTTTGGACATGTTTGGGTGGGGTCTGATCAGCCTACATGTAGAAGAAGGAGAGAAAATGATTCCAAATACTGTTTAAAAAAACTAAAATTAATTTAACACAATTACAAAATTATTTGTTTTTTACTAATTATTGTGTTTTTTATGTTGAAATGTCAAAAAATGAAAATACATATTCTGAATTTATATATTTGTTAACAACTTGTTACTAGTTTAATTTAAAAAATGTTAAGAAAAATTATACCCAAAACTAAGCAATCAAGCAATGCTTGTATTGTTGTTCTTCATCTTATGTCTTAATCATTTGTTATATATAATCAGTAGTCTTAATCAGTTGTTATATAGGGTCTATAGCTGTTTTCTGTGTTAAACAGGGGGTGCGGGGATCACTGTCGGAAACTCACTGTCGTTTCCGACAGTCATTATTCTAGTTTTTTAGTAAATTGCTAACAAAAACAAGTTCATGTTTTCCAAATGCGAATCCAGGTTTCGCAAAAAGGGGTTCCGACAACTTTTTTGGAATCCCCTCAAAACCTTTTTTTGCCAAAACTTGCAACAATGTCCTATGATTTGTTAGAGTCTGTCTGCAAAATATTACACATATAATTACTGCTAAGGATGGCAACAAAAACATTAATTGATTATTTAGTATATTTCTAATTGCCTCTTCTCCCGAGAAGCGATTTCAACTTTGCTCAAACTTCATGTTGGATCATTAAGTTTCGGGTTAAGTCGTAAATGGTATCGTTTCAACGATCCACGATTGAATCTAAGTCAACTCGTCCCACTGTCAACTAGCCCCCTTCAGCTCGCTCCCATTTCTAGCATACTCGCCCCAAGTATAATTTACATCAAACTCGCCCCACCAGCGTCTGGTCATCCCACCCCATCAATGTGTTGGAAGATTCGCCCCATAAAGTGTGTGACATTAATATATTTCCAATTGATAATTGTTACAGAATATTTAGGGAGAGCTACTATGTCAAAGCATAAACCGCTGCCTGTAATATTTAATCTACAAAAATATATGGATATTGGGAACTCCTCTACACAATTATAAACAATGATGTTATTAAAGTAAAATAATTAAATGCTGAAAAGCGGCAAGGTTTTTTTTTTAAAAAAAGCTTATACTTGTACAGTTGATAGCAATGATCTGTTCCGTGAGTGCAGACAAAGCTGACTCTGTTACATGATCTATGAAATGCCAATATCAGTTACATGTCTGTTACTTCATATTATGTTTTAAATAACATAATAATGTAAAGATATGGCTTTTTCAATTAATTGTGAATAGTTTTGATTAATCTGCAATAGCTCACCGTCCAGCCATTCTCGCAATAGACATCAAATCCGTTTGAAGGTTCTGGATAAATAGTGTATACTCCAGGTGGACTGCCAACAGGAAGATGACTACAGTCTATAGGTTTGTCTGGAAGTCTTTTCAGGTTGTCTAAACAAAGAAATACATGTATCTCATTTTCTTTTTAGATTGAACTAACCAAGCTGGGCAGAGAAAAAAACTTCTGAATTTCCGAAAAAGACATAGTCTCATTGAAATTTATGTTTGTATACATTTTTTGAGTAATTCTCAGTTTAATTTCATTAAGTTTGAGAGCTATACAACAACGTTGAAATGGTTGAGCATCCTCGATTGTTTGAATAATTTCGACTTTACGGATAACTTCTTCTTCGAAAACGTTTTCTGAAGGTAACATTTTTACAATTTTTATCAGTTTTTTATATGTTTATCGGTAGTCTTCATCGGGTGTTATATATCTATCGTTTGTCTTAATCAGTTGCTATATGTTTACGAATAGTCTTAATGAGGTGTTATGTTACCGGTAGTCTTAATCAGTTGTATTTATTTAACATTGAAAAGATATAGTGTAAATGCACACGAGACAAAGTCTCCACAAATGCACGGTAAAACTAAGCAGTCAAGCAATGCTTGTATTGTTGTTCTTCATCTTATGTCTTAATCATTTGTTATATATAATCAGTAGTCTTAATCAGTTGTTATATGTTTATCCGTAGTCTAAATCAGCTTTTATATGTTTATAAGTAGTCTTAATCATTCGTTATATATCTATCGGCCATTTTAATCGGCTATTACATATTTATCGACATTTTAAATGACTTGTTATTCTGCATAAGTAGGTACATGGCAGTCTGAATCAGATATTTTATATTTATCGGTAGCCTGATCTGTTTCACGTTCTAATGAGTTTACCACCATGGTAATTTGTGATATGATATACAGATTAATACATAGGCATTTCCATATTGGCCTGGTTATCATCCCGAGACACTCAAATTGGCCCGAGACGAAGTCGAGGGACAATGTTGGTCGAAGGATGATAATCAAGTCAATATGGAAATGCACATGTTTTAAACTTTTTATTACATACTTCCGACGTTAAGAAACGCCAGGCCGATATGGACCGGAAGTCGTTTATTTGCCCAGGCCAATATGGACCGGAAGTCGTTTATTTTGTCCGAGATGCACGAGGAGCATAAAATAACCTATTATTTTCCCGAGGTCCGAAAATATGGACAGTTTACTTCCGGTCATATTGATCATGCAAAAACGCTTTTATTTCTAATAAGTATGTAATAATACCGATTAGATAAGATGCGATATGTTTTGTAATGGCGGCTCGTATCAGAGGATGTGATGTATTTATGTAAGCCAAAATAGTAACCTGTGAAATAAGTTCCAAATGGAACAAATGTTATTGATATATCTATGAGATTTATTCCGTCTGAAAATTATTACACCAGGGGAGCAGTAGTTACTTTCCAACTGGAGATTATGTCAGCAGGTGAGCTATGATATATGTTCCTTTGGAACTTATTTCACGGTGGATACTATAAACCGTTACATTTGCATTTACGTAACGCCATAAGCAGTTTCTTCTTATATTTACTGCCTTAGTAATCCTAATAAGTTATGCGATGTTTACCATTATAAAGAGATTAATTTCCATTTCAGCACGGTTATCATCCCTCGACCCATATCAGCCCTCGGAGCCTAGGGCTGATATGGGGTCAAGGGATGATAACCGTACTGATATGGAAAAGGTCATGTCTTAATCTGTTTATTATTTTATTAATATACAGTAGGGTGCAGACATAACATCTCGCCAAGTTAACTTGAACCAGTCATAAAAGCTCTTCTAAGTTAACTTAGGACCGTTTCAAGTTAACTTAGACCAGTCATAGAGCAGTCATAAAAGCTACTCTAAGTTAACTTTAGAACTGTTCTAGAGCCCTGACTGCTCTGACCTGTTCTGGTCATAGAATCCTGAGTGCTTTGACCTGTTCTGGTCGTAGAGCCCTGACTGCTCTGATCTCTTCGGGTCATAGAGCCCTGACCGCTCTAACCAGTCATAGAATCCTGACTGCTCTGACCTGTCATAGAGCCCTGACTGCTTTAATGTTACAGCAATGGAAACGTTCAACATTCCCAAATTAGCGCTCATCGTGTGCACTCGGCGTGTGCGTGTATCGTGCATTGCGTGTATCGTGTAATGTGCGTTTACTACTTTCATTCAAAAGACCAAATTTTAAAGATATATTTGCCCGTTTTCTGTTCTAGAAAAATTATTTATTTTTATGAATAAATTATTTATTTCCACGACAAGTAGGATTAGAATACTTTTTTTTTCTCTGGGACCTGGGACTATTATAAGTCCCAACTGGTACCAAGATTAAAATATTTATTTACAAAATCTCCCAATTCCTACCCCAGAAAATCAACTGGTCGTCCCCTTATTTCTGTTTTTGAAAGATAATATAGATATTTACAACTGCAACTTTACAACTTTAAAAAATATTAACATATAGAGGATCACATGTTTTGGGCTTATATACTATTCATGAAGAAAATCTGTCTTTTCTTTTATATCTTAGGTTAAATAACAGAAAGTTGAAGTATTGCCGGCATCGATATTATCATAATTATAGCGAATGAAGAAAATCTGCTTCTTCTTATATATTTCAGGTTAAATTACAGAAACTTTAAGTCTTACGGACATCGATATTATATCGAATGAAGAAAATCTGCTTCTTCTTATATATTTCAGGTTAAATTACAGAAAGTTGTATTGCAGGCATCGATACTATATTGAATGAAGAAAATCTGCTTCTTTTTATATATTTCAGGTTAAATTACAGAAATTTAAGTTGAAGTATTGCGGGCATCGATATAATAACGAATGAAGAAAATCTGCTTCTTCTTATATATTTCAGGATAAATTACAGAAAGTTGAAGCATTGCGGGCATCGATATTATATCAAATGAAGAAAATTTGCTTCTTCTTAATATATATTTCAGGTTGAATTACAGAAAGTTGAAGTATTGCGGTCATCGATATAATATCGAATGAAAAAAATATGCTTCTTCTTATATATTTCAGGTTAAATTACAGAAAGTTGAAGTATTGCGGGCATCGATATAATATCGAATGAAGAAAATCTGCTTCTTATATTTAGGTTTAATTACAGAAAGTCAAAGTATTGCGGGCATCGATATAATATCGAATGAAGAAAATCTGCTTCTTCTTATGAATTTCATGTTAAATTACAGAAAGTTGAAGTATTGCGGGCATCGATATAATATCGAATGAAGAAAATCTGCTTCTTCTTATATATTTCAGGTTAAATTACAGAAAGTTGAAGTATTGCGGGCATGGATATTATATCAAATGAAGAAAATCTGCTTCTCATATATTTCAGGTTGAATTACAGAAAGTTGAAGTATTGCGGGCATCGATATTATATGGAATGAAGAAAATCTGCTTCTTTTTATATATTTCAGGTTAAATTAAAGAAAGTTGAAGTATTGCGGGCATCGATATAATATCGAATTAAGAAAATCTGCTTCTTCTTATATATTTCAGGTTAAATTACAGAAAGTTGAAGTATTGCAGGCATCGATATAATATCAAATGAAGAAAATCTGCTTCTTCTTATGAATTTCATGTTAAATTACAGAAAGTTGAAGTATTGCGGGCATCGATATAATGTCGAATGAAGAAAATCTGCTTCTTCTTATATATTTCAGGTTAAATTACAGAAATTTGAAGTTTTGCGGGCATCAATATAATATCGAATGAAGAAAATCTGCTTCTTCTTACATATTTCAGGTTAAATTACAGAAAGTTGAAGTATTGCGGGCATCGATATAATATCGAATGAAGAAAATCTGCTTCTTCTTATATATTTCAGGTTAAATTGCAGAAAGTTGAAGTATTGCGGGTATCGATATGATATCGAATGAAGAAAATCTGCTTCTTCTTATATATTTAAGGTCAAACAAGGACTTATAATCTCATTATACGTCCTTGGGTTGAATTACAACAAGTTGTAGTATTGTGGGTGCATCATTTTAACGTGAAAATGAAATATGCACCTCTTTTAATATTTGATGTTTGTGGGTAATCTAATTGTTTATTTTACAAAATGACGGAAATTTACGGTATTACAATTTTCGAGTACCACATAAAAGTGACTGTTTTCTGATAGTTCTGATATGGTTACGGCAAAATTAATATATTGAAGAAAATTGCACTCAACGTGTGAAAAATTTGTGCGTTCTTTATGTGAATCGTTTGCACGTGGTAGGGAATGTGGGACGTATAAACATCGCTGTATTAAATTTTGAGTATTTACAGTTCTTGTATTGTTTTAGAGCTATACGACTAATCAGAGCAGTCAGGATTCTATGACAGGTTAGAGCGGTCAGGGCTCCATGACTGGTCAGAGCAGTCAGGGCTCTATAACAGGTCAGAGCAGTCAGGATTCTATGACAGGTTAGGGCGGTCAGGGCTCTATGACTGCATGGTCAGAGCAGTCAGGGTTCTATGACTGGTCAGAGCAGTCAGGATTCTATGACTGCTCCAAGTTAACTTCAAGTTAATTTAGGACTGTTCTAATGACTGCTCCCAAGTTAACTTGGACGAGAGGTTATGTCTGCATCCTACTGTATACTTCCAATTAGGAGTCATCATCATACCCGGGCCGAAATAGCAAAATCACCGGGCTGATATGGATATTTCAGACTGGGTATATGATATGGACTGTTAACTTCCTGCTATATTACATATGCAAAACAGAACATATATTCGCTAGTATGTAATAAAATTAGCTAATGAGTAGTTTTTCAATAAAATGATTATAGTACAGCTAATTTACCTTGATGAATCCATGCGTGCCGAACAACTCTGGAGGACTAAACGAGTTTTTGGACCTGTTCCAAGACGAGTTTAATCCTTTGCATTGTTGGACACGAGTCGATTAGTACGCTTATTATGTATATCACGGTCAATTAGGTATACCTTTTATTATAGTTTTGTAATCTACAAACATATTTTAGGTGCAAAAAAAAAATAACTAAAGGAAAATATGACATTTATCAACCATGGAAATCTCGATAAATCACCGCTATCAATAAAATTAAAATATTACCTCTAGAGTGTTTTTGCAAGACATATTCATAACCACTATCAACTTCTGGGCAACATTTTGAATTCAAGCTACATGTTTTGTCAGCTTCACTATAGCTAGCAGTGCATCATCTATTGTCATTCGAACAAACCATTCCACATTCAACTATCGAATCAGCTGTAGTCGAAATTATCGTGCCATTTGTAAAAAATGTTGATCTTGCAACATAATACTCCTCATGGATAACTTTAGAAGACACCTGGCAAAATACATGAAATATAACCAATAGCAGTAATACTACTGTAAGTTTCATATCTAAAGATGGATCTCCCCAAAATTGGAACTGTTTTAATCCTCTTTAAAAATAGCCAAACAAATTTGCACTTACAATGTGTGCTTGCTTTTATAATTCAACATTTTTCTTTTGAAGAAAGCACACAAAAGCAAATGATTTTTGAGAAATCACAAGATCAATAAATTTGTTAAATTTTTAATAATTAGTAGATACAACTTTGAAGGATTGGCGAATTATATATTAAAAGGTCTATTTGATTGAGATTCTTGAATTTCATCGGCTCAGCTCCATTACAGTCTTATAGTAATATACTGATTTTCATTTCCAAACGAAAACCGCCAATAATCTTCATTTATTATACAGGTTTACATCATGGTACTGTGAAATTTGGGACACTATATGCTTTACTCAAATGAACTGGCTACAAACATAATATTTTACACATACTGGGTGTAATTGTTGGTTGTATACTAGATTATCGCACGAAGGAAGTATATCACCCGAGACGGTAGTCGAAGGTGATAATCTTTTCTTAGTGTGGTAATCTAGTATACAATCCGAGATTTAAGGCTGCTTGTGTTAGATTAGACTTAACATCTTTAGTGTATTACTACTTCAAGAAACATCAATGACCCCACTGTACAATTAAAACGGGTAGTATACTCGACAGAAGAGTGGTATACTCAAAAGATAGGTAGTATACCAAAACAGTACCCATTTTGTTATACCAATCAAAATTAAGGAAATTCATGTGAAGTGTAATATACATTCATATCAACATTTAAACAGACATCCTGTCTAACGTATAAATTCAGACAACATTTTTTCTAAAATAAAGGATGTACTTAAAAGAAAATCAAAATTTGATACATCAGGACAACATTGATCAGATCGGGCGGGGCATCCAGTAGATACTATTCCATAAAAACACAAATGCAAATACTTTCACATACTCCTTAATACCATTCTACTGAATTTGATAAAACATTTCGGCAGACTTAAAATATTGACTAGTTGGTTTGCATTACTGGTTGTAATATTCTAGTATTTCAGTTTCTTGTTCGAAAAAACATTTTTGTTAGTTCCAATTTGATGAGTGGTTTCAGAGATCTAATTATTTTAATAGAATCCAATGTAAACTATATTCTCTCTGGTGACCATTTTAAATGACGAATGGATTTGCAGGATACTTATTGAAGGGACCAGTTAAGGACCATTATGACTAAGATTGGTTCTAAATGTACTACTTGTTTACAAAAAGATCTATGTTTTCCAAAGTGTTAAATGTTAAACTTACTGCTGGCAGCCATACTTGACCTGCCAGTAACCTTTTTAAGAGATTCATCAGAGAACCATTGTATTCTAATAGGACAAGTTCTTTCTGAGGAGAAATGAATGAATGTGTTGTCCATTTGGACCGATATCAGACCATTTATCAAAAATAATTTGGGCAGGTAATCTCCTGATTATTTACGTAATAATTACTGCTCAATTTAAAACATAACAAGGCCCCTTTTTAAAAAAATGGGCAGGTTCTCCTTATTATCTAGTGTTATAAAAACAGGATAACAATAAACAGCTACAATGGCCGAAAACTACAATCACATGCCACAATTCACGAACGAACTCCACCAGAAAAACAATAATGAAGACAAGAGACAAACATAAACAACTATAGGAACTCGGGATAGCCGGACTTGGTACCGGCACTAGCAAAAGTCAATGGTAGGGTAAAACCGGTTGATTCATACCCAAACCTCACTTTCTTTATACGTTTCCATATAGTATAATAAACACACGAAAAAAAACCCAAAAAACAAAAAAAAAAACAAACAAACAATACAGGAAGACAACTAACTTTATGACCAATATCTTGGAAAATAAAAGCATATGACAAAACGTACTTTAGAAAGATGGGTCAAAGCGTGCTCGCCGCTAAACTGCCGGTTATCTCAAAGAACCTAGTCTGCTGGTAAAACACTGTCGCACTACGGAGGAAAAATCAAACTCAAAATTTTGCGAGGGTTTTGGTAAAGAGTCGTCATGTATTTCAGTAGACTTCGGCAGTATCTGTGAGAAAGTCTTCAGGTATATACTTATTTCAGAAAAAAACATAAAATTTAGCAAAATACATTTTTTTTCTAAACTTTTAGTTTTCTCGTTTGAATTCCATGGGTACTAAAAGCTTCACCACCCATCACAACCCATATCAGACTACTATTAAAAGCAATTTGGGCAGGGGTTCCCCTTAAAATCTAAGTTACACATATTGCTGAAATTAAAACATTCCGAGTCCCCCTTTGAAAAAAAATTTGGCACGGGTTCCCCTTATAATGTAGTTTAAACATATTGCCGAAAAAGTAAATAAAAAAATTAATATTGCATTAAGTTTATTGCTTCTCTAACTTTTATTATCTCCCTTTTTAGCCCACCTTGACGTTGGACCCAATGAAAAAAAATTTAAAGAGATCTTCCTCTCAGAAACTACAAATCCAATTTCAACCCATCTTAGCCAATATGTACCTTAGATGATCCCATCCAAACAAGATAATTTTTGAGATCTTTAAATGTATTTTCCATACGGTCCAATGTTAAAACTTTATTCCCAGCTGGCGGCCATCTTGGATTACGTACGGACCTGTCGGGTATCAGTTTTGGAAGGGATCATTAAGGACCATGTTGCCTAGGTTTTGTTATAAGTGGACCGGTAGTTTCTGAGAAGATCTTTGAATTTCTTTCCATGGCATCCAATGTCTAAATTATGTTCCCTGCTGGCGGCCATCTTGGATGAGGTAAGGAACAGCCGGATACCTTTTTTGAAGGTTCCATCTCAGGACCATTGTGCGTAAGTTTGGTTTTAATTGAACTGGTAGTTTCTTAGAAGATTTTTGAATGTCTTTTCCATAGGGACCAATGTTTAAACCATGCTCCCTCTGGCGGCCATCTTGGATTAGGTACAGACCTGCCGGATACCTTTCATGGAGGGGACCATCTAAGGATCAATGTAACCAAGTTTGGTTCAAATTAGCCCAGTGATTCCGGAGGTGAAGATCTTTGAATGACGATGGACCGAGGACGTCAAGTGATGGCAATAGCTCATCCTGGTGAGCTAAAAGGCGATGATCGCGTTGAATGCATTACATGCATGGTGTCCTACAGGAAGAAGTAGATGCTTACTCTACCGGTGCACCTAATTTCTGTCATTATTTTTTATTGGGTCCGTGTTTTTCATCGGTGTATGTGTGTCTTCATTTTTCTTTTCTGTTCCGTACTCATGTGATGTCTTTGTTGTTTGGTGTTTCGGATGTTACATTTTCCTTGCATTATTCGTTTGTATACTTACGATCCGGTTCTCACTTACTTTACGAAGTAGTTGTGCTAATTCAGTGAACATTTGAATCGTCTGTTTTGATATTGCCCTTATCAGACTCTTTTATCGAACTATCTACAAAGGTAACCGGAGATAGATTTCAAATTTAAGCAAGAACTACACATGTCTACCGTTATTTCGTAAAACTGTAAAATTGCACGTATAGACAGTTACATGTAAAATGCATGGTTTAATGTCGAGACGTTTTATTTATTCATATAATCTGTCCAGATATTAACAGATCTTACCCCGATATAGCTGAAATACGATAGAACTGACTTTCATTTTCATACGAATAAAGCGTTTATATTGATTTTTTTTATTAATCATAGTTTTCTCCTTCAGGTAGGAGTGAGTTATATTTCTTCCCTCGGGATAGTAAAATTTTGATTCCAAACATGCGAGCTTTAGCGAGTATGTAAAAATCGAAATTTTACTATCGAGAGGGAAGATATATTACTCACTCCTACCTGAAGGAGAAAACTATTCACGATCTAGTTGAATGAGAAAGGTTTTCTACTATCGAATTTGAGTAATACGCGAAAACTCTAAAATGGCGAGAAATCTCTCTCGGAAAATTTAATCAACACACGCTGGTTAAAAAGTTGTGTGTACATTTAAACCACCTGCTCAGAATGGGAGAATTTGTCTTTCTATATGTAAAAATTTCAATCGTGATAAGTAAACAATGTTTGCTTGAAAATTTGTCCATGTAAGGGGATTTTGATCCCGCTACAAAATCGACCTTTCGGAGGTTTTTACATATATTTGGAAAAATTAATCCCAAACCTTAGAAATTTGACTATTCCCATATAGATTCTTGTTCTTACTCATCTAAAATTGTTCTGATTTTGTAAGTTGTCTATGCTGCAGAAAGAAGTAGGTCATTTAGCCGTGGCTTTTGTTCCTATGTTGGGTCATTTTCAAAATATGACCAAATGTTGTCGATAATCATTTATTAAGAATGAAATTAATATATGCCACACTTGTATGTTTTCTGACAATTGACTGTAAATAATCTTTTATGTCAAATTAAACAATTACTAGAGTTTTTGGAAAAAGGTACTACTCAAAGAACAAGAGAACCAAAACGATTTTTTTTGTTAGGAGTGTATAAACATATGCTTTTCAAAATGGCAGTTAGCCAGATTATGACATGTGATTATAATTTGCAGCCATTGTAGATGTATCTTTTATTTCATTTTTATGTCATTTTTTTTCATTTGCGATGCGGGCCCAAAAAAAATTCGGTTAGGGTAAGAATCCAAGCTTCCTATTGAAGATCAAACGGTCGGTGTCTTGAGAACTTGAGAATATCCAAAAAAAAGTATGTCATTTTGAAGCGAGGGATTATAAGAACTGCGCACCTCGTTGTATAACATAGCTAGATGTATAACTGAAATTAAACTAATAAAGATCAGAAAATTGAGCCAGAGAGTCTTAAAAAAAGTGCATTCGGGTAGAAGATCGCTTGTGCGACATTTGTACATGAATAAAATCAAACAACAAAATAAAAAAGGTCAAAATAATTCATTTCAGAAAGAAAGGACCACACAACCGTAAGAAATACCATCTGCTTAAATCAGCACAGTGATTTTCATTTAAGACTGCGGGCTTACCAATTGATTTCCCTTGTAAGTCAAAAGATAAGCATTCCCTTGTAAATAGTATTGTTAGGACATTTCTTATAATATGCGGGCTTCTTTGGATTCAACGGTATTATAATAACACAAATTTAAAACTTCAAAACTATAAGTCGCAGAAGATTTTTAACCTAAGTTTTTACTGGATGAGAACAAAAATAGCACTAGCTCTCCCCATTCACGTAGGGTGAACTATTAATAAACTGTAGACACAGGATATGTCTCGTTCGCCCTGTGCATAGCCCTGTGCATAGCTCTAATTTGCACATTAATCTAGGGCAACAGCCATTAAAATAAAATCTAAGTCTTAAACTGTGTTTACAGCCTGCTTGCAAAAATGTTGATGTGTTCATTCATGCACGACTGAGGGACCAGGACCACTATCTTTACGCAAATCAGTATGTATTCCTCAAGACGAATTTGCATGTCAAGTATTAAGTGGCTATATATATGTTGTTCAATATTTCATAGAGGATTTTTCAATAAGTTCTCTTTACATTTCAACGTCATTACTTTGCCCCAGTATGGCTTCCATGTAGGACTAGGCCAAGGCCAGCTGAATACAAATATTAAGATCATTTTGACTAAGTTTGGTGTTGTATTCGTGTGTGTTGGTGTGTCGTGCCTTTGGTCTTCTGGTCTTCTCCTCTCTGGACTTTGAATAATGTTAATTTGTGCTTTGTTCCTTCGTTTTGCGTCTGCCGAGGCTTTGATTCTAATTGTATCAGGGGTTATAGAGATGAGATCTTTGAGCCCCTGTTCACTTTATCTCCGTTCTCAACTTAAGCGTCTAATAACCAGCAAAAGCTTGAAAATTCACCTCAAATTTCTGCAATGCCTTCACTTGCGACAAAATATATCTTTTGCTTACTATTTAGACCTTGTTGGTTATTCGTTTTCTATCAGTTTTTATACATGTTTCGGTTAGTGATCTTACAAATGTTTCGATTTGATCTGGTATCGTATTTCATTGCAGAGAAAAGCATGACGAAATATTAAATCTTTAATGCAAAAATGTCAAAAATTGACGTACAGGCGACTGAAATCCGACATGTCGGTAAACACATCCCACAATAAGGAACGACTTTACTCGGCTAGTGATGAGATTTCGATTTCAATCATTAACCATTGCAGAGAAAAGCTTGACCGAAAATTTCTCTTCAATGCATAAAGTGATAAAAATTGACCAGAGTCTCCCAGGAGCCTGCATCGCTCACCTTGCTTTCAGTTGCCACAATCAAGCTCACATTGTAAGTAATACAGTTGAACTTCAGTCTCTCAAACTTTGGTAGCTCGAACACCACCTAAATATCTTGAACTGTATTTTAAGTCTAATCATGTTTTTACTATTTTTCTTTGCTGTCAAAAACGTCCTTGCTAGGGACCACTTTCGACACCAGTTTAAAAGTTGAGACATCATTTTGTAAATGGCGGTCAACGACAATTTTTAACACCATATCAGTTTTAAGTTACGACATCAATATCTATTTCGAAACCAAATCTCATTGGAATCGGACAATGTTGAATTTTCCCGCCTTTTTTGGCAGCCATTTTGAAAATGGCGGTCAACAAACAATTTTCAAATCCGGTTTTGAAATTGCAACATCACAATATCTATTTGGAAACCAAATTTAATTGAAATCAGATGATGTTGAAATTTCTCACCCTTTTTGGCAGCCATTTCCAAATAATGTCAACAATTTCAACACCGGTTTTTAAAATAGCATTATCAATATCCACTTGGATACCGAATTTCATTGAAATCGGACAATGTTGAATTTTCCCACCTTTAATGGCGGCCATTTTGAAAATGGCAGTCAACGAACAATTTTCAACACCGGTTTTGAAGTCTCAACATAAATATCCACTTGGAAACCAAATGTCATTGAAATCGGGAAAATGTTGAATTTTCCCGCCTTTTTTGGAAGCAATTCTAACAAGAGGCTCTCAAGAGCCTGTATCGCTCACCTGGGTCCTGCAGCACTATTATTCCCAATTGATGGTCCATCTTTGGTGGTATATGTACATAAAAATCAAAAACTTTTTATAAAATTTAATTAAAATTGTACAAGCAGTTTCAGAGAAGATTTTTGAATCCATTTTCCAAACTTAAGGGGCCTATGTTAATCTACGTTCCCTGCTGGCAGCTATTCAACATAAAACTTTGAAGAGGGTCACCCAAGGACTATCATATCGAAATGCTACTGAAATTGTCCAAGATGTTTCAGAGGAGGAGATCTTTTTACGCATTTCCCGCTGGGTCCAATGTTAAACTAAGTTTTGCTACTGGTGGCCATGTCGGAAGACGGATCAGCACCAAAGTAACAAGCTTCGTCAAAATCTCACAAGTTTAATTTATGCAATGTTTAAATTGAATCCATTCAATGGTTTTCCATGATATCTTTGTATGCATTTCCCCTTAGGGTCCAATTCATTACTGGCAGCCATGTTGAATAATGGATCAGCACTGAAGTAACAACACTTGATCAGCTTCTCATAAGCATCATTTATGCAAAGTTTGGATTAAATATATCAAGCAGTTCTCTATAAGATCTTTTGTTAAATTCACAGCTGGTGACACTTGGTCAGCACCTGACAGGCATCATTCATTAACAATGAAGGAATATGGAGTAAATGCAAATGAGACAAGGTCTCTACAAATACATGGTAATAATGAGCAATGGAACAACGCTTTTATTGATGTTCTTCATCTTGAAGTCACCATGAGGCCTTCAATGAGTTTTACTCATACCTCATGGCAAGTTCAAGACGGTCCTATTTAGATCCTTATGGCCCTATCATTCATTCGTGCATTTTAGCTGTCTCACGTCCTTGTTTTGTCTTTGTTTTTATCTGTTACCGTTTTTGCCATGTCTTTGGACTTCGATTTTTGTAGTCATCGCTTCCCTTGTTCCTTCGGTATTCTACTGGCGTTGATTCATATCATGTTTGATTTAAATCAATTCAGCAGTTCTCTAGAAGATCTTTGTGTGCATTTCCCATAGGGTTCAATTCTGTCGGTCATGTAAGATGACAGTAATAACACTTGGTCAGCACCTCATAAACATCATTCTTGCCAAGTTTGGTTCAAATCCATTCAGTGGTTCTAAAGTAGAAGTTCTTTGTATGCATTTTCCCATAGGGTCCAATGTTAAAATTAAGATCCCCGCTGGCGGCCACGTTGGATGATGGATCGACACCAAAGTTACAACACTTGGTCAGCATCTCATAAGCATCATTCATACCAAGTTTGATTCAAATCCATTCAGTGGTTCTCAAGAAGAAGTTCTTTGAATGCATTTTCCCATAGGGTCCAATGATAAAATTATGATACCCGCTGGCGGCCATGTTGGATGATGGGTCGGCACCAAAGTAACAGCACTTTGTCAGCACCTCATAAGCATCATTCATGCCAAGTTTGGTTAAAATCCATTTAGTGGTTTTTAAGAAGTTCTTTGTATGAATTTTCCCATTAGGTCAAATGGTAAACCAAGTTCCCCGCTGGCGGCCATCTTGGGAGAGGTCGGAAAACTTGAATGTGTTCAATAAAATGTAGTCCTTGATATGCTGAAAATTTTTGCAATTTAAACTTGACCTCGATCTCAAAGCGTTTTTGAAATGCAGGACAAAAATTATAAAATCACCAAAAAATTGACCAATAAAGGGCCATAACTCATATATAGGGGCTTGGATTTCCTAAAAAATTCCATGTGGGTAGATCTTAACCTGCTGAACATTTTGCACTTTAAACTTAACCTCTATCTGTAATAGTTTTTTTAATAAAAAATAAAAACATCAAAATTTTGAAAATTTTACGGAAAAAGGGCAATAACTCTAAGATGGGTCATCAGATTTTCTTCAAAATTTCAGCATGGGTAGATCTTATAATGTTGATTATTTTTACCAACGTCAAATTTTTTATATCTGTAACGGTTTTTGAGTTATTTGCTAAAATCTGTAATTTACCCCTATGTTCTATTTTTAGTAAAGGAAGCCAAGTTGTTTGACGTAAGACATAGAAAATAACTAATTTGAAACTAGATATTCTAGTGATGATTAAGTTGAAGTTTGGTTCCATTTGACCCAGTGATTTCAGAGGATAAGATTTTTGAAAGTGAGCTTACGACGGACGGACGACGAACGCCAAGTGATGGCAATAGCTCACCCTGTCATAGCCAGAGGAGCTAAAATTGGCCGTGAGCGAACAAATTTTCACATCAGTTTCGAAGTTGCGACATCATTACCTATTTGGAAACCAAATTTTATTGAAATCGGACGATGTTGAATTTTCCCGCCTTTTTTTTTTGGCAGCCATATTGAAAACGTCGGTCAACAAACAATTTTCAAATCCGGTTTTAAAGTCGCAACATCAGTATCTATTTGGGAACCAAATTTCATGGAAATCGGACAATGTTGAATTTTCCAGCCTTTTTTTGGCAGTCTTTTAAAAAATGGCGGTCAACGAACAATTTTCACATCCGGTATTGAAGTCGCAACATCAGTATCTATTTGGGAACCAAATTTTATGGAAATCGGACAATGTTGAATTTTCCCGACATTATTGGCAGCCATTTTTTAAAATGGCGGTGTACGAACACTATTTCATCAACGGTTTTGGAAGTCCCAATATCTATTTGGAAACCAAATTTCATTGAAATCCAACAATGTTAAATATTCCCGCCTTTTTTGGCGGCCATTTTGAAAATGGCGGTCAACGAACAATTTTTAACACCACTTTAGAAGTCGCCACAGCATGGAAAACATTTTATCAATTTACACTTACCGTCATCTTCTATAATTTGGGAAATAAAAGACGAAAAATATGAAATTTATTAAAATTTCGTGAAAACAGGCAATAACTTCTACAAGGCTTTTTGGATTTCCTTGAAAAATTTCAGGATGGTTAGATCTTCATAATCTTAACTTTTTTGCAATTAATACTTAACCTCTATCTGTTACACTTTTTGAAATAAAAAATAAAAAATGCAAAAATTTTGAATTTTTTTCAGAAAAAAGGGTTATTGCTCCGAGACCGGTTTCAGATTTTCTTCAAAATTGCACGGTAGGTTGATCTCATCATCTGTATCATTTTAAGCCTATGTCAGATTTTTGATATCTGTAATGGTTTTCAAGATATTGGCCAAAAACTGCAATTTATCCCTATGTTCTATATTTTTAGCAATGGCGGCCATGTTGTTTGACCAGCCGACTAATCGAACACAATTTTGAAACTGCATACCCTGTTGATGCTTCACGCCTACTAGTAGTTTGGTTTCAATTGGCTCAGCAGTTTCAGAGAAGATTTTTGAAATTGTTGACGGACGACGGACGCAAAGTGACGGCAAAAGCTCACACAGATGAGCTAACAAGTTCCATAAACAGGAGAGTAGTACCCGATAGGTCAGAAACAAATCTAACAGTATCGAATAACTAAATCAATGACGAAATTGCAAGCTGGTATTATAAACCATAGAAGAGAAAAGCTTGGCGGTTAAGTTACTGTTAATCAAAAATAATGCAAAAGTGTCAAAAATAGATTCAGTCGGTCGTTGCCGGTAAACAAATGGGCAACAGGAAATAGTATCCCAACAGGGCTACAAATTCATACCACAACATGGCATGACCAAACAAAGTTTGCGACAAAAGGGCGAGATTGTAATTTTTAAACACTAAAGAGAAAATCGTGACGAAACTTGTGATGGACAACGGAATGATGGACAAGAGTAAAACAGTATAGCCTCCTACTCCGAAACAAGGGTATAAAAGTAACGACCTAAAATGGTTTGCTCTGATTTATGAATTAAATCAACTAGGCAAAATTTTCTTAAGATTTATTTGCAGTATGTTTTTTCATATGTCTCTGAAAGATACCAATTTTACAGAACCCTTCACCACATACAACACAAACGAAAGGTTTATTGATGGTGTGTTTTTTCATTTGATTACCAATGGTATGTTCCTTCGTATGTTTCTGTAAATTACTACTCAGAGAAAACAATTTACCGCATGTATTACAATTATAATTTTTATCTTCCGAGTGTTTTGTTATATATCCCTGTGAATTAACTTCCTGTTTGATTACTTTACTACAAATTTCAAATTTAGGAGGTTGTTCAAACGTATGCGTTTTATCATTTTTTAACTTTTTGAAACAAACTTCACTTTTATTGGTTTTATTTGCATTATGAATCCTCAAATTTGTTGGTGTTCCATCCTTCTGCTTAGATAAATGTACATTACATTTATACTGTTTCTCATCAGTATGCATATTTACGTGTGTCATAAAATGATCTTCATGAATAAACATTTTCCCGCATATTTCACATGTATAAACTCCATCTGCAGTGTGTATGCTGATATGTATTTGTGAATCACTCTCACTGGATCCTTTGCCGCATATTTTACTTTTATGTGGTTTATCCACAGTGTGTGTCCTAAGGTGTCTCTCTAGCTTCTTTGACTGATTGTAAACTTTTCCACACACATCACATGTATAAAGTCCATCTCCAGTATGTATTCTCATGTGCATCTCTAGGCTACCATTCTCGTCGAATCCTTTACCACATACGGCACATTTATAAGGTTTATCCCTCCTGTGTGTTCTTACATGTTTTTGCAAGTCACTACGCAGTATAAACCCTTTATAACAAACTTTACATCTATAGGGATTATCGCCAGTGTGAGTCATCATGTGTGTTTGTGCACTACACTTATGTTTAAAACGCTTAAAACATATATCACATTTGTACGGTTTGTTTCCAATATGTGTCGACATGTGTTTTTCGAGGTTACCTTCCTGATGATATATCTTTCCACACACATCACATGTATACAGATTATCCCCGGTGTGTATTCTCATATGCAACTCTAAATTTTTACAGTTACTGAATTCTTTACTACATATGTCACATGTGTTACGTGTATCTGTAGGGTGTTTCCTCATATGTACTTTTAAGTTCATTTCATCGTTAAATCTCTTACCACAGACGTCACATACATAAATTCTATATCCGGTGTGTATTTTCATGTGTATCAGAAGGATATAAACGGTGCTGAAATTTTCACCGCATACACCGCATGTATAAAGACTTTCTCCATTGTGTAATTTCATATGTAGCTGTAAGCTACTATTTTCGTCAAATCCTTGGCCACATACGCCACATTTATTAAGTTTGTCTCTCATTTGTGTGCTATTGTCAACATTGTCCCGATTTCCATTCCAGGAAACATGATACGTAACAGATGCATCCCCCATATCCGTTTCAATTTGTTTACGATAAATATGGTTTACGTTCAAGAGTGAATTATGTTCAAAATCTCCAAAATTCTGATAAAGCTCATCTCAGTTTTTTTTTTAATCTTATGTTTTATGATCTTATTATATACATGTAAATAGATTTTATATGATATTTGCGTTTGTTGCTAAGCAAGAAAAATCCTAATCGTTTTCATCAGATACAGGTTGATCTCCTTTAAGCGCTTTGAAATATTCAAAATGACATTAATTTCCAGTTGTATTTTCATCCAAAAATTCGTGTTATATTTTGCACATCCTCCAAATCTGCAAAAAACGAAATAAACATTGTTAGTTCATATCAAGAGCTTCACAGGAACTTATTTTCGCTCCACTTGATCATGCCAAAAATAAATGTAACAGCAAAACAGACAACATTACAATAATATTTCATGTATGTCACCTGCTGAAATGCCTCAACAAGGGAAGGGGCTAATCCAAACATGGTTCACGTTTATACGAACCAATAGGTCAGTTCTAACAATATTCATTCTCTGGTTGAAGACCCTAAGGCGACATCAAGATGTAGACAGGAATAAAAGCCCTGTCCTTGATAAACTGGAGTTTTCTATGTATCGTGTGTGTTTTTGTCATATGTACATTCACTCCATATCCTTTCATTTTTTCTAGATAAGTGTTGACCTCAACATATGTCTCACCCGCCCCTACTTTGGCCCCTTAATTGATGTTAAAAATCAAACTTACAATAAAAATATACATTGCTCACTAGACTTTCAAATTTGGGTCAATGACAAAAGTGTTTAAGTAGACTCTTATGTACTGCCCCAAGATCAACCCCAGAAACCGAAAGTCACTGAACTACCACTATACATACTGATAAAGAAGACATGCTCAAAAACACAATGAAATTGAGGTCAATGACAAAAGATATATACCAGACTGTCATCTACTACCCCAGACCAACCCACATACCAAATATCACTGACCTACCATTGATAGATAATTTGAAACCAAACATGCTACCTAGACCGTGTAAATGAGGCCAAAGACATACGACATATGGCAGACTGTCATGTACTTCTCAAGATTAATTTGCATACCAAGAATTATTGACCCACCATTAATAGATATCTAGTATTTCAACATTCATACTTATCTGTGAAACTAAGGTCACAAACAAAACCATATAGCATAATGTCATGTTCTATCAATGACAAACCAATATACCAAATATTATTGATTTATTATTAATAGTTACTAGGAAATTGACCTAATCATAAAAAATTAGCATGCTCATTAGACTATGGAATTGAAGTCAAGAACAAAAGACTAACCTGCATACTTAATATAATTGCCCTACCACTTACAGTTATTGCGAAAACAATTTAATCAGAAATATTTACCCATGTTCACTAGACCACTGAATTTAGGTCAAGGTAAAAAGTCATATAACAGACGGTCATGTACGACTCAGGTGCAATCTAAATACCAAATACTGTTGCCCTACCACATACAGTTATTATGAAACTGAAATAATCAGAAAAAATATTCATGTTAATTGATGCCAAGGCTAAAAGTCATATTAGGCAGTCATTTACAAGATCACCCTACATACCAATCGTATTTCAACTGTTTCATTCAAGCATTTCAACTGTTCCTACAGCTAATGCCAGGTTCACTCAGTCCGAGTTGGTTTATCAGACAGAGTTGAAGATCTTTGTATTTGTGACCTTTTTTAATCATGTGCCATGACTAAATTTTACAGTCTTCAGATTTTTATTTTTTGAATTGTTAATCTGATAAACAGCTTTGTTTGCTAAAAATGCATTTAGAATATCTTCCATTATAGATGATGTCTCTCTTGTCCCAAGCAAACGACATAATCTTCTGTTTGGTCTTCTGTCCTCCCACTTATCAAAAACTTGGTGCACATCAGATTTTCCCTCTGACTAATTATTTGATGCAATTCTACAATTCTGTTCAAAATGTTTTATCTGCAGGTATCTATATAATCTGGCAGGCTCTTTAGTTGGTTTAAGTCCCAAAATGAGAAAATACCAAAGCCTCCATACATTTCACTACTTACAGTGATTTCCTGTAGACTGCGATGTGGGAACAAGAGCAAGTCAGTCCTGGCAATGGATATTGAATTTGTCTTCTGATAGAAGTTTGTAATTGCTGAACCTTTTCGTAACTGGCCATAAAAAACATTTGATGCAATTGTTTCTGAAGGTGTTGTAGTCAGTACTGACATTTTTTCTTCCTCGAAAATACAGTTACAGGTCTGAGAACACGATATGCAGTTTCCTGCATTGCCTTGATAAAGTGAGACTTTCCTGTCCCAGCCCCTCCTCTTACAAACAGGTAAAACGGCTTTTGATGTGGTTGTACTTTTTCTGCTTTCACACATGCTTTTGCATCAGCTTATGAACAAAGGTCTGTTTATCATTCAATGAATATAAAAAAGAAAGGAAATGGGGTAAATGTCAAGGAGACAATATCCCATCTCCAAAGCATCTAGGAATTACCGTACGGTCTTCAACACAGTGAGGAGCCTCACTGTGTTGAAGACTTTGTATATGCTTCCTCCAGTCAACATCCGATATCCTTGAAGCCAAAACATCAATCTTATATAAAATATTCTCTATTTTGGCCCAATGAAACTAGTTTAACCCCCACCGCAGAAGGCTTGCGCCTATCCTAAGTCAGGAAAGTTATTAAGCCTTTGTGTGTCTTGTCTTTTTTCTAGTTAGTTTACTTTATGTCTATAGGAGTCTAGGATGATGTTTATTTCGCTGAACTTGATTACTCTTTGTTCAGGGGCCGACTCCGACCTGCCATTGGGTGTGGGGTATTCTCACCGTTCATTGAAGATCTTATGGTGGCTTTGAATTGTTATTACTCCCCTTTGGGTCGTTGTCTCTTTGACACATTTCCCGTTTCCCTTATTTTTGCTATAAATCCTTGTCAATTCTCAAAATACTTTCCAACAGTCTTTGAACCCCTGTACCACCTTAGAAAGGGAAAAGACACAAATTAAAAAGAAACAGGTTCCTGAGTAGATACAAACATGCATGTTATGACAAGGAACTGTAGAATACTAGCAATGTTTTTGGTTTATATTGATATTTTAATTTGATATATGATCATCAAATGTTGATTTTTTAAGGAGATTGATCTCCTTTGTACCACTGGGCATTTATAAAGAAAGCACTACAATGTTTACTTCTGTCATATTATTTCTACAGTAATGAAGATTTATGCTAATATAATTGATTAACAAGAAAAGATATTTAATTTAGTACATCCTTTAATCTGGAGAAACTGAAAATATTGTTTATTTATGACAAAATGTTAGGAACTTTTTCTATAGCGTAGTGAAAAATAAATCAGCCTCTTTGCCACCTTTGAATGCTCAAGTGTGAATGCTCAAAACCGAATTAATTTAGAAACGTGCAATATCTAAATTTTAGTAAATTTTGCTTAAAACTAAGGAGTATCTCCCTCTTGCATAGCTCTGTCCTTAGCTGATTTTGGCTTTTCTATTTAGATCTTATTGGTTATTTGTTCTCTATCAGTTTTACACCTATTTCGGTTTATGGACTTCCAAATATTTTGATTTTATCTGCACTGAAGAGACATAAGTTGTCGAAATGCGCATATGCAGAACCTAAATTCACAGTAACCTCGGTATTTTGTTATGTGTATAAACTGACTTCTATTGGAAGGTCAATCCTCTTTATTGTATCTTATCTGTATTGATGTAACACATAGTTATGTAACACAATTACTAGTTGTGAAGGTTACTCATGTGTACAGGTGAATTATATAATATACATTTTGTAAATCAATATACTTTAGCCTCAAAAAAAGTTTACAGTAATTATAACTTTGAATTTCAGATTGGCAAATTCAAAATGCAAAGTTTTTTTGTTTTTTCTTCACATATATCTTGATATCTAAATACATTTTTGTAAATTTCTGTATGTCTTTTACTTTAAAAAAATTTGAACAGTTGAATGATTAAATAAATGTATAACAAGGGCTACGCGTAGCCATATATCCCCGCCGCTCCAGCAATTTGAAACCCCACATAATTGTGATGATTTTCAAAGTCAAAAAGGGGCATAAATCCTACAAAAGTATTCAAATAGGACTCATGTTTGAACTGCTTGAGGCATTCTAAAACAAATGCTACTGTGTAAATATTATCTAAATCCAATGAGAAATAAATTTTCTAGAGCGCTTACAAGGATATTTTGTCAATCTTCAAAGTGAAAAAGGGGCATACCTCCTACAAAAATATTCGAATAGGACTCATCTTTGAACTCGCTTGAGGCATTCTAGAACTAAAGCTTCTGTGTAAATATTATCCAAATCCAATCAGAAATAAATTTTCTAGAGCGCTTATATGGATATTTTGTCAATTTTCAAAGTTAAAAAGGGGCATAACTCCTACAAAAATACTCGAATAGGACTCATCTTTGAAGTCGCTTGAGCCATCCTTAAACTAAAGCTACTGTATAAATATTATTAAAATCCAATGAGAAATAAACTTGCTAGAGCGCGTACAAGGCGGACAGACGGACGGACGGACGCCCGGCATTACCATATCCCCGCATCGCGTTGTCGCGGGGATAAAAAATAAAAGCAATTTTCTTTTACAAAATTAGTGGACTAATAATTAATTCCAAATTTAAACAGCCCTAATTGAGCAGTCTGGCCTTGAATGAATTTTTACTGTGTGAATGATCCTAATTGTTCATTAGTTTTTTCAGTATCAGGCTTGATGCATTCTTCAGTCATTGTCAGTAGAAGTATTGTTTTAATTGTACTTCATGAACATTTAATGATAGTATAGTTTACATGGCACCTAGCTGTCAATATTAATTGTCAAACTTTAACCCTCAAAATCAATCTCCTTTTCAGCACAGACTGCACTTTAATTTGTTAAATGATAATTAAAGATTTGACAGCATTTTTTTCTCCTTGTGAACTTAATTTTCATTCCTGTTTCATTGTGCAACATTTAAAGAATTTAATTAGTAATGATGTGAAGACAGATATCCATGCCAAAATAAGTAAATGTAATTAAACATTTTATTCCCTAATTATGACCTAAATTTCTTCATTTAACTATATTTGTTTGTAGTTTGATGTTATTTTGTATTGTGTATATTGATTACAATCCTCTTTGGGATTATTTATCAATTAATTTGAATTTGAATTTTTAGTAAAACTATAATGTTTACACTTTAAAATCCTTAAATATCTACATGTATACATAAAATCTTGCATATTAAAAAACAAAAAATATAAAAATTATTTAGAACTATTCATTTATCGAATATAAACTTATTTTTTGTATTAAATTATGAATTGTATCACAATGAAAAATTTTTACTCAGATAAATGATAGATCACAGGTAAATGGTTTTCACACCTTCCAAAACAGATACATGTACATCTACCTGAAAATCAACATGACAACATTGTTAATTCAAATTGACCACCTATATAAAAGTTCATATCACTAGGAAAAAAGATATAGTCATTTGAAAATTTAGAGTGATATGTCTATCACAGTGATTTATCATGTTAAGTCTCTGGCTGTACTGTAGTTTGACAAAAAATTAACTTGTCCCAACGGACAATGTGACTTCTGAATTTCTCTTGTCCGACAGACGTTTCCACTTGTCCTGGGCAATCAGACAAACGGTATTGTCGAGGCCTGGCAGATACAGATTGAAAAATACTTGGATATAAGACCGGTAAGATGCATGTGTACATGTTGTAGCTTTTACAATGTACATGCATCTTCCTGTGGAACACTAATTTATATTATTATTTTCACATATGGCAAAATGAGGGTTACTTTTTTATGCAAATTTATGAATATTCATAGGCAGTTATACCACGTGACCATAGAGAAGTGCCTGAATCCACTTTTGCAATTACCAGCGTTATACGGATAATATTATCTTTTTCACCGTGTTCGACTCTAATTTTACCTGCACAAATAAAGTTTCCGGTGCGAATTTCATGAAATAAATGTGAAATCTGTGTAAATGTTGACAAAATTGGGACAGTTTCATAAGGTCCTCATCAAAAACATGCATTTTTTAACATTCGTGGGAACCTTTATTTCATTTCTGTTGATGTAAGTAGGCGGTACATCGAATTACCGGAATCCCCCAAATTTACAGGAATCCCCGTATTATAACCAGAATCCCCCTTATATCGTGTGAAAACACCAATAAATTGAAAGATTACATATTGTTTTATTATTTGATAGTGTTTTTATAAAAAAAAATTATGTCTTGCTTTTACACTGTATGGACATTTTATGAACCGACTGTCAGGTACGAATAAAACCAATATGGCGGATGGTAAGGGAGGTAACTATATTACACCAAAGTACTTGAAACACACTGTCATTGATTGAGTTAGTGAAAATAAAATGTTTTATGTATTATATCTTGTGTAAATGTATTGGCTAAAATTTTATCGTTTGTTTTGTGACTGGTATACAAATCTTGGAGACATTTTTAAAGGTATAAAATGGATATGAAAAAAGAAAAAGGAATTGTAAAGTAATTATACATAGGTATAAACAAGAGATGACCCTAAAGGATGTCTCGCCTGTCCCTGCTGGACTCTAAATTGATGTGAAATCTAAGTGAACTAATCAGAAGAGTGTACATGCTCACTAGACTGTGAAATTGAGGTCAAGGACAAAAGTCACCTGCCAGACTGACATGTACTACCCAAGACCAACCTACATAC
>MJUU01046430.1:1918-13904 GCA_002080025.1 Modiolus philippinarum | reverse complement strand
TTATCAATTAGAAAAAAATACGGGGGGAAATGCACAATAATTAAATTATTTTACCTCTCTCCGTCTTAAGTGAGGGTGTCTTTTAAACAATGTTTTGTATAGAGTGATCGTAATTAAGCCTTTTGTTTCTTAAAAACACTATCTAAGACGGAAAAGGGTCAAATGATAGTGGGAAATATTTTGCTTAAACAATGTAAGACAGAAAGGTGCATGAAACAAGGATTTTTTTCATAAATTTCTGAAAACATTTCGGCTATATCGTGATTCTTCCCCGTGTTTCTTTAAAACAGTGTCTTATATACAATGTATAATATGGTGAACAATTAAACACAAATTTCGTCAAATGTTTAAATTTCAGATTGGATGGATTTTAATTAATAAGTTGAATTTGAAGTTTTTTTCATGTCAGATTTTATGTCGAAGTTTCAATTTTATACTTGGAATAAGTAAGTTTAGCATGTCATATGTGATGTCAAAATTTATACGGAGGAAGAAAATAAAAAGTTGACGGCTTACTTCGGCCATCGTAAGAATACCACTTCTTTTTAGAACTGGAGCTTTTGTAAAGATTGAATGTGGGTCTGTGGACCTCTTTAATATTTCATGTGATTGATGATAAAGTTTTGCCCTTTTAAAGAAATCATTTATAAGAAGAATCGAAGCTAAAAGACACCATGATCTAACAATTTTATATCTATGGTCTATTTTGTTCTATGATTTCATAAAGTAATTCGTGGTTCCGTATATCTGAAAAAAAAATTCTCGTGAGAGAACCTTCCCATCGGTACTCCTACCATTGTTAATTATTTTTTGTAAACTTATTGTTGAAGAAAATTTATTGCATACTCCAAAGGGGATAAATTTATTGATATGTCGACAGTCAGTGGCTAGCCACGGAAGCGTTTCGATGCCACAAAAAAATGTCACTCGCTTCGATCAACGCAGTGGATTAAACTCGTTGCGAAAAAGTTTAATCCTTCTGCGTTGTGCGGTACTCTTGACAATTTTTATTGATAATCACGACGGTTAATTAAATTGAAGTAAAATGAATTAATTTAGATTTGGAGAGAAAAAAAATATTGAAGATGCAGAACAATAATTTTATGTGACATTTGGTGAAAATAAATAATTTCGAGATTTTCATGAAAATCAATTTTCTATGCAAAATCACACACCCCCGCCCCCCCAAAAAATCAAATGGTCGTCATCTTAGTCGCCAAAGACTGCAAATTACACTTGTTTTAAGTCACATGTAGAAGCATTTCTAATCTACATTTTGGAAGGACAGGAACAGTGCTGAACCTAAAATTAATAACATGTGGGTAATTACTTTAATTTTATTTTCTGCATATGCGCATTTCGACAACTTATGTCTCTTTACTGCAGATAATTTGAATAATTTGAACATAGACTCTCCCTGTATAAATATCAAATGGTTGATCCCTCATAAATAAACTTCCACTGGAGCTATGGAGCTAATATTGTCCCCTTGTTTCATTCCAGAATGAACTCTTTGGCTGTCCATAGGGAAAGATTATTGCATATATGTAGAATATGCGGTTCCGATGAATTACACCTTGGCAGAAAGAGTAAATCTGATTTCCGAGAGCAACTTTTTGAATTATTTGATATAGACATCGAATTAGATAATGAAAACATTCATACAAATGCGATATGCAGATATCACGAAAGGCTTTTACTTCGCTACACAGAATCCAAATCTGCGAATTCTTCATTTTCTACTAGTGTTGTACCGTTTCGATTCGAACCACACAGATCGGATTACTGTCATATATGTTTTCTTCTAAGAAAACGGAAAAAGAAAATACAGGGGAACCCCGAAGTCGTCTCTTAGGACAGTGGTCAACAGACCAGTTTTGCACACTGACAAAAATGAAGACTTTTCATCAATAAATGAGACAAGTCACGTGGAAGCCACTTCATCAAACAATGACGCTGTATTTATTATCGAACGCTTAATATTGATAACAGATCATTTTTCTTACAAACAGTTGTTAAAGAACTATCAGAAACGGAACAAGCTTACTTAGTAAATATATTAGCTAAAGAACAGAAAGATAATATAAGTTTAGACTGCGAAAAGGTATCAAGTCAGTATTCGTCCAGAGAAGTGCTGTTAGAACTAGAGCCAAAATCATGGTTGAAAGATCGTAACGCTACTATTTTGTCTTTTATTGTTGGAAAACAGATGGATAGCATAGAAAACATGGACGATCAGGTGTTGGCGTTTTGTCACTCTGTCGAATTCTTGTATAGTCTTGCTTTTAAAAAAACTAGTAGCTCCATTTTCGTTTCTTGTAGCTTTAGATATATATACAAATACGGCAAGTAGATCGGTCATAGAATCACTTGGACGGAACGGACCTAGTGGAACTTACACTACATTGACAAAGTGGCTTTCCACAGCGAATGGAAATAACCTGGCATGCCCGGAAGACACAATCATGACAGCATTCGACAACGAACAAGTCATAGGATATAAAAGAAGCGTTGGTTCTGGATCGAAATCAGTTTCATCGGTGATAACTACAGTTGTACATGCATCAATGAACAACACCGAGTTTCCAAACATCCAGGGGAAGAAGATTTAAAACCAAAAAACTTGTTTTCTGTCAATATCTTTGATGAAATGATTAGTCATATCAACGAGGACAATCTTAAAGGTCAGAAGATAGACGATATTTTTTCAGATAGAAACAACTTCGTCTCACAGGTCACCCTCATAAGAGATAACCAATTGCCACGTCATCGATTTCTAGAAGAAGTACACTACAAACAACTTTATTATTTTTTAGCTAATGCCATCAAAGATGTTCAACAAGAGCAACAATCAGCCGATGGCGTAATTGCAGATTTTATTGACGCTGAATTGCAAAAAGCAGAAATGAATAAAAACATTATCATATGCTCGACATGTAACGCCGAAAATTCACGCAGTAAAATAGTTTGCGATGTCTGCGGAACAAGAGAGGGAATAAAAAAGGCTAGAAATCAACACCAGATAAAAATCGAAAAATTAAAATCAACTGTCCTGTCGGAAGAAATTATTCTTGGAGGCGATAAACCAGCTGAAAGAAATAACTTCCGTTACGAACATGTTGAAAGTACAAAGGAAAAATCGAACTAACCATGGAAAAGCCGGTTTTCGTCAACCCAAATAGTAATGAATCCGTCGCTTTGGTTCTTCGACACATAGGCATGGCAAGTGGAATAGTAAGATACGGAGGTCAATCTCGTAGTTAGACTATGGACGGCCACATAGTTTATACCAAAAATCATAGACGAATGTTTAGTATGCGCCCATTGTAAGACTACTTTTTTAACACGAAAGGCATACAGAGACCACCATAAGAGTAATCATCAAGACTTGATTCCATCTTGCGTTAGGGAATTTGATTGACTCTATTTAAGAATAGGTTTAGGCTATAACGAAATTAACGCTTTATAAAATCATTCTTCGAATTAAATTGGATTCCTTTTCTCGAAAAAATGTGCGACCTTTTAAAATTCACGTCTGAAAATGCAAAAAAAAATTGCAAAATCATGCAAAGATCATCATATTTCTTGGCAGCTTCTTTTAGTTTAACACACGGCCTGTTTAAAAGAGATGGTATTGCCATACATTCGAAAAGCTATGCGTATAAAAGATATTAAGGCGTCTCCAGAATCTTATTTGTCATTTCATAAAGATGTTCTTTCTTCAAATCCAAGATGGGCATACCTACAATTTTAAATTTGTCGTTTTTCACAAGCTATAATAAACCTTCGAATGGGGATAAGAAGAAATAACAGCGATCTTGTGCATAGCGCACAATTCCATTTAAAAGAACTGTTTTATGGACGAAGATATCCCCACTACCAGAACATAGATATTTTTGACAGTTTGCAGTATCATTCTATGCCTGACAAATGTGTCTTCGAGTTTATTTGAATCTCAACAACTGGGACTTTGTGTCTTTGCATGGTAAGAGCTTGAGCACGGGTCTTCTTCAATTCTTGGAAGCATCCAATGCAAAGAGAATGAGTGTCATCAACACCAAAGTTCTTGGGCAAGATGAAATACCAGATGCTAACCCGACGGAACCTGTTTATATTACAGAAGAAGAAAGGTAAACTAATTTAACTAAACTGCCAAAATCGGATATAGTCGACAAAATCCACAAACTAATATCGACCGATTTACAGGTGCCATTATCGCCATATACTTGAAAGTTTAGACAAAGACAAAACAAAAAAGGATGTTTTCCTGACGATGTTTAATGAATTAAAGGATGTAGTAGAAAGCTGTGATGACAATTAATGGTAAGTCACTGCTATTCGTTTGGAAAATTTATGATATCTCCTAAATGGACACAGAATATAAAAGAAATAGTTTTACACAGAAGGGGTAAAATAGTTGGCATTCTGAACGAGGATAGTTACAAGCTGATTTTTCACACAGATAATATAATTTGGTTAATGACCCCCACTTCTTTGTTAAAAGAATTATTTTTACTTAGTAAAATCATGGTTTACTGATATTACGGATATTTTGGAGCAATTACATATAAACATGGATACCGTTAAAGAATGCTACTAGTATGAAAAAGCTAATAAGATATCAAAATAAATCAAAATGGAATATTCTTATGAAAAATATTCAAGACGATATTTTAACAAACATTGATGAAAATAGTAAACTTGATACATAAAACAAAAATGTGCAATCTCTGAAGAGGGTTATCTATCCTGTCAAACTTATGAATACAGAAAAATAATTACATAATATAGAATAAGCGATCACAATTAAGGGGAAAAATATAATTTCAAATTCTAAGAGAAGAAAGACTTTGTTCAAAAAAAAAAAAAATAAAAAAATAAAAAAAAATAAAACTATTTTAAAATGAAATTGAATTTTTTGTACATAATCTGATTTTTTGATAAAATTTAATTACATCCTAAACGAACAAACTATGTTCCCTTTTAAAACAGTGAACTGAACCGAGGACGAGGACTCTTAAATTGTTTACTTAATTCATTGTTTGTATTTTGTACTTATTGTTTGAATTTTCATTGTACACATATATATGTATAACAAAATACGGAAGTTACTGTGAATTTACTTTCTGCATATGCTGATTTTGACAACTTATTTTATATTTTTTCAGTATCACTATCGACCAAATGCAAATCGATGGGATCATTATTAGAGTCTAAACAATAGATGCCATTCCGATTAAGGAATTATTATTGTCATAAAAACAATAATGTTTACGACAGTAATAATGACTTTTTCATCAATTGCATATATTGTTTTGACTATCATAATTGTTCGTCGATTCGCACTTGGTCGAAAATGAGCGTAATAGTAATAAAACATTAATTAGGGTCGAATATTCTGATCCTTGATGAACAATGAATATGCTTTTTTATATACTTCAGCAGAGCATACTTAAAGATCAAACTTCTTATTTTAATAACGATATTTTATTTGACATGAAAAAATGTCTGTCTCCTATTTTAGGCACAAGAAGGTTGCACAATACTGCATCAGTTGAACACAAGATATGAGCAGGATATACCTGATAGTAGTCAGAACTTAAGTGCTGACCCGAAAAACGATTTATTTGGAAATTGTTTAATTTAAGGATGATTTGCTTCGTGCATAGATCTATCCTTTGCCGATTTCGGTTTTTCTACTTGATAATTTGTTCTCTAACAACTTTAACATAGTTTTCGATTAATGGTCTTCCAACCGTTTTAAGTCGATCTGCATGAGAAGACATAAGTTGTTGAATAACAAAACAACGAAGTTTACTGTGAATTTGGTTATGGATATGCGCATTTGGACAACTTATGCCTCTTCAGTGCAGATCAAATCATATGATTTTGGAATCTATAAACTGAAATATGTGTAAAACCTGATAGCGAACATGGAATGTCCATTTGCAGAAAGTTTGGTATTTTATCTGTTTCCTGGAGAAAAAAAACAGCAGTTGAATTCGATTACCCCATGAATTATGTTTTAGCAACGAAATTTAAAATTTGTCATACTTAAATCTTTTAAAATCTTTTTCAGACCTACCAATACGGGTAGAAAGAACATTTGTATCCAGAAAGAATATAGTTCAGACGAACAAGAAAGGAATACTAGGTTATGGAACGAAAGGCGAATAAAGAGCGAGGCAATTAAACAGATAACAAAACAATTGACAAAGTTGAAAACAAAGGTAGCTTTGGAGCCTGTGAGCTTCATTTTCGTTGTCAAGGATGATTATGAGAGACAGCGGAAGGCACGTCCTAGGTTCTGTGGACGAGGTGAACAGTACAAAAGTTTAAAAAAATGCCTCGCCAATATTGACAAAGGGGGAGGTTGTTAGGGGGAAAAGGTTTGAAAGTTACTTTCCCTCGAAAAGTGAGGTTACAGAAGACATTCCAACAATAACACCCTCAAAACTACCGTTCGGACCAGGTCATAGCAAAAAGCTTGCCGAGTCTCAAAAAAAGAAATTGGAGCACGTGTCAACCTCCATAGACCATGGCACAGAAATAACAATAGGTACTAAATGATGTTTATTTGTTTGCAATACTAGTTTAGCTTTTCAATTGTTTCTAGACTATTTACTACTTCAACGCTTTGGTAAAATATAAAATTACGCCAGCATTTGAACTTGGAAAGTTTCATTTAAATATATATATTGGTTAATTTCTTTATAAAAAAACAGTGCAGCTTTATGAATTTTCACAACTTTTCATTGTTAACAACATGATTAAAAGAGCACTGTTCAGACCACCCAAGAGAAAGTCTTCATAGTTTAAATGTGTTGCATCCACTGGAAACCAATATTTTAGAAACCGTGCAGTCGCAATTGCACACATAATTATCACGAAAAAAAAAGAGAAAAAATATACCACAATCAGTAAAATAGCAAGTGAACTTTAAAATGAAAATATACATATACATGAAAAAAAAAAATGAAATGAGATGATATAAATATACATGGAAAAAATCCCTGCAAATACATGACAATGTAAAGGAAATGGAACAAAGCGTTCGTTGTTTATCTTTGTCTTAAAGGCTCTATTAAAAATGCTTTCAAAAATGAGCAAACACTCATACATGAATAACCGTTCTTGTATCAGCAATAAAAATATTTGAAAAGATTGTACATTTTTGTTTTTTGCAGCTATGGAAATCTAAACGGCCAAGAAGCAAAGGACCAGTGCAAGACATTCGACGTGTTAAATCTACCAAGCCAAACAACAAAAGACAAGTACAAAACAAAACACGTGGTAAATCTACAATTCAAAGAAACAAAGGACCTTTACATGGTAAGCAAACACATGCGCACAAAAAATGTATTCCTAGTTCATTGTTTTTTATTCAATGAAAGTAATTCGTGGTAATTACATTCTTAATTCATTTGGATGTTTTTTTTTCTTACCTGAAATAGCAAAGGCCTTGTCAATAGATTTGCGTAATCACATGGCGTTTTCAAGGATCTAAGCCAGGAAAATAATCAAATTATATTTAAGCGACTATGTATTTCCAAGAAATTAGGGACTTACAAGGCTAAAAGGATCAATATTCCAACATACATGTATATTGAATGTAACAAAAACAAAAGCGTTGTTCAATTGCTTGGTTTTACGTATTTGTAGAGGCTTGCAATTTTTTACTCAGCATTAATGACTTTTGAGCAACATATTGCATACTTTCTAAAGATGACACAACATTTGATACTATGTTTTCAATTTGAATATTTTTGTTCAGTTTGTAAAATTCAGAATATTTTATCTATTTATTTATTTGCTACTTTTTTGATAACTTTGATATAGCGGTTGATTTATCGGTCATGTTTTCATTTTCATTTAAACACAGTAGACAAGACAAAATAAATTAACCTCTAAAATGATAGTAAATTCCAATATTACATATTTTATCGGTATTTTTTTAACAATGTTGAAATCGGTTCTTCTGTATTAAAAAAGAACTAATTACACCTGTTAATTTCTCTTGCCTTTGGTTTTATTTGAATAAGTTACTTACATCGATGCAGGTAAAAAAGTCACAGAGGTCTGCAAGAAAGGAAAGAAAGACCAATCATTGGCACTTGACAAAGGTACATGTATGTTAATCTTCACATAATGTGTCCACCAAATGCATTTGTAGGATTTATAGCTTTATTGGTATAGGAAAACGTAGCAAAAACGTTTCTAAATGAAAACTAAAGAAAAAAACATAAATAAAAAAACAAATTTACATGACAATATAAGGATCCCACACAAAGAGAAAACATAAATGACGGCGCGGAAACAGTCTATAATACAAAGTCTTTTAAATTATTATAATACCCGGAATATGATCATGTGCTCCAGAAGGATGAGCATGGTGTTACACAAATTATGACTAAACGACAAAGACAAAACAAACAAACTCCATCAAGAAAGAACTAGCAGTCTGAATCAGCAATGTCATCACCTTGATATATCATTAGGCGCTCCAGAAGTATAAGCCTAATCTGCTCCATACAGAACATCCGCCACCTACAAATGTATTATTAATAGTACCTAGGATTGACGACAATGTGTTTCTGTAGATATTTTATATGTCATGAAGTTTGCTATTGAAATAAAATGTGGTTGTGAAGCAATACATTTCCATTTAAAATATGCTGTATTGTTGCAAAAATTCAGGCAAAATCCTATTTAAAATAATTTTGAAACGATCTAAATAGTGCTTTCTGAGCGTAAGGGTAAATATAGATTACACCACAAGATCCCGTTCATTGTCATATTTTATCCACTAGAGATAGTTAAATTTAAAAAAATTAATTGCGAGGCTTGCCGAGACTTACAGTGATTTTACAATATTTTTTTGATCTGTAGTTACTATTTTTTACGATTTAAATTGGAATCAAAATATTTGAGGTTATATTTTACTTAGATATATAGTAAATTATAACGACGTTACTGTAAATTGCACTGAAGAGACATAAGTTGTCGAAATGTGCATATGCAGAAAAAAAATCACAGTAACGTCGGTATTTAGTAATTTATTAGCCCAGTCCGTTTTGATAACTTTATAAGTCTCTTCAATGCAGATTAAGGTCAAAATGAGTTTCTTCATATTGGACTGATGAGGGTTTTTTCGTCAGCTAGGTCACGTAAATAATTAATCAATATAATATCATTTTCATATTCGCTACGTATTTTGTAAGTATTCATGTGCATTGGCCTTCAGCCTGAAGACATCATGTTAATATAGAATACCTTGAAATCAGGACGAAGCAAGTATAAAAAGTGGCCAGTCAATAATTTTATTACATGTACTGTCATCCCTAAGGGGTATAATTATTTATTTTTTAATAAACAAAATTATATTGTTGTGATTTCTTACCTTTTTGATTTCATTTTGTTTTATCTTAAATATTTCAGAATTAAATGACGTAGAGGGTGTAAAGCCTTTGAACGACCCACATGTGGATTGTCAAAAGAATGTCATTGATCAAACTGAACCAAATAATCAACCACTTAAGGTATTTATAACGCACATTGCAATGCATTCTTTTTTTCTTGACAATTCCCAATTTGCTAAAGATTTCAGATGCATGTGATAGGACTTAATGAATTTGATATGAACAAAAGTCAGGACATAATTAATAATATGACTATTTGTCTATCTGCAGTAATTTATTTTAGAGGTGGGTAGGTACGCAAATTGATATTTTTTTAATGTTTTTTGTTTTTCTCCAAAACATGAACAAATAAGTCATTTTCTAAAGTATTAACATTTATTACAAATTTCATTAAGGTGGTTCGGTAGTATTCCGCAATTTTGATTTCATGTTTCATGTTTGATAGGTATTTTTTTTTATCAAAGATATTTACAAACATTTTAAAATTTGGAAAAAACTTTTTCAATGCTTCGCTTTAAACACAAATATTGGGCCAATATCTTCTAGACAAGCATTCATTTTAGACAAAAAAATTCAGAATTGTATTTATACTGTAAACTTCTTGGAAATGAAAATTTAAACAAGGGAAGTAATTTCAAAAAATATTTTACACAGAAATCACTACGAAAATTTTGATTTTGTGCAATAATTCGTTACCCTCATTTTCTTGGTTCAATACAGGGTTTAGAAATATATAAGACTCATCAAAAAATAACTTTTAAAAAATGCTTATTTTCCTCAACGTTTCAACTAAAAAATACCTAATTTCGGAGAAAGAGTGTGAGCTTATATTGTCTGTGAACCCAATTTTTCTTTCATTTTTTAGAAGTTCAATATTTGAAGAATAATTCTGCAAACTTTTGAAAAATTCCGATGGATTTTGCTTATATCCCCCGAACCACCTTAACTTATGTATTAGTATTTTTTCCACAATGCGGGTGGTAAATAATTCCAAACAAGGAAACAAACAAGAACGAGAAAAATATATTATTAGCAGTTTACCTCATGTCGAGAGCTAAAGGCTGTTTGAAATGGAGCCATGCACACAGTTTCTNTTACCGTAATTTCACAGTCTAGCGAACATGTTAAGTTTTCTAATTTAGTCAGTTCGAGTTTTCTCATCAATTTTGCGACCAAGTGGGGACGAGCAATACATCAATTTGGGTCCACACTTGTTTGATTTATAATCAAACATAAATTCAAACCCCTCATGTACTGCACATTCATGAAAGTCCAGCAAGATTCAGGAGCTAAATGTAATTAATTTAAAACCTGTCATAAATCTTTTGTAACAAACAAAATCCTCAATTTTATTTATGTATATGTATTAATAAAATATTAATATGTTATATTTTTTGTCTATCGTTTTAGAAAACAACTTACGAGCTTTTAAGAGAGAACAACATAAGAGAAAACCTATCATATCTGAAAAATCTTAACTTCCTGCACCGCAAGAAAAGTTCAAAGAAAGTAAGATTATCTTTGAAAAACAATTATTATATGAGTAACAACTTTTAAGACATTTCAGGGCAATGAAATAATTTATTGTTTTAATTTTTTCTAAAATACTTTTTCAAAGCAAATGTACTGAATCCAATTTAATTCCCTAGCATTTCGCAAATTCATTTCCTGTCAAAGACAGTGTTTCATTAGAAAGTTGTAGTGAATAGAGAAAATTTTCAAACATACAGAAGGTTCTCACAGTTTTTGAGAGGATTATTTAATTATATTAAGGACTTTTAATTATATTATCAATCATAGAGACACTGTGTGCACTTTACAATCGCTTGTTCAGAATTTAATGTCTATTGAATAGTTCCTTTAGCTCTTTTCGAACGTTAAATTACAGTGTTAACTGTAACTTGGATAAAGATAATCAAGATCACATGTTTTCAGTTGACTTAAGGCGTTGAATCTTTCGCTTAACAATATTTTTGTTCATTTTGACAACATCGTTTAGTTCGAATATCATTTTAATAAAAAAATAAAAGATTTCTAGAAAATGACGAACAAATAAAGGGATATGGAGTATATACAAGAAAACTAAATCCCGACAAATACAAAGTTAGATTCAGAAAAAAAGAACGACCTTTTTGTTTTTATACTTTATCTTGAAGTAATGAGGTCTTCAATATTTAGCATAAACCTCATAGTAAGTTTATGGATGTTCCAGCACCAGTTTGAGCGGATATTACGCATAAGATGTCGAAAATCCGTGCAATTTTTGTCCTTAGATGCGGGATTGTGAACTAATATATCATTGTTATTGTTGTTAAATATATGTGCTTTGTTTCATAATCATTATAAAAACGTTTGCCTCTTGTGGACCTTTGATTTGGCAAAATAAAAATGCTGTATTCTGTATCACTATTGAGTAATACACTCTACCAAACACTGTCATCCGTTGCCCTATTGAGAAGGAAATAGATAATATAATAAAATATACTAAAAACAAAACCTTGATTTCTTTCCGTCAGTCAGTTTTTCATGCAAAACTCTTTCTGGTGCCATTGTAATGAGAAATACAA
>MJUU01046429.1:3391-42827 GCA_002080025.1 Modiolus philippinarum | reverse complement strand
TGCAGAGAAAACCTTTACAAAAGTTGTGACGGACGGACAGAATGATGTACAACTGACTAAGTCGGTAAACGGGAAGTAGCATCCCGACAGGTCTGAAAATGCATCCCACAATTTGGCATGACTACACAAAGCTTCTGACAAAATTTCAAGTTTATATCATTTACCATTGCAGAGAAAAGCTTTACGAAAGTTGTGACGGACGGACAGAATGATGAAAAATTGACTAAGTCGGTAAACAGGAAGTAGAATCCCGACAGGTCTGAAAATGCATCCCACAATAAAGCATAACTACACAAAGCTTCTGACAAAATTTCAAATTTGTATCATTTACCACTGCAGAGAAAACCTTTACAAAAGTTGTGACGGACGGAATTACGGAATGACGGACACAGGTAAAACAGTATACCCCCTCCTCCTCCGGAGCGGGGGTATAAAAAAAAATCTTGTAAATTTTTAAATTATTTTGTCACAGTTGTCAAAGGCAACTGAAATAGATCTATTATAAAGAAAATGATGAAAAATCGGAATGGAAACCTTTCCCCCTTTCCATAAGGTTCACCAGTATTGAATGGAACTGCATTCAACAGCTGTTCAAGGATTGCTCCTCTGAAGCCACTGAGACAATTAGAACCACACTTAGTCACAATAGTCCCAGAGTGGTATCCTTAAATAACAAGAAAATTGCAGCAGAGCTGCGAGAGGGGTTAATTTTTTTTAGACATGTGAAACTTTAAATTCTTCAATAAATATATAAAGCAGTGGAAATATTTAAATTTGGCCCTCCCCCTTATTTATGTTAGATCACATCAATGGTCATCATTGTATCAAATATTATTTTACTGATAATATAGCGAATCGTGAGACTTGACAGCTGTGCTCAAGTTTCCTAAATACACTCTTAAATTCATAGTAAAATATTCGAATTCACACCTAGTCTGATTATTTTATAATTCACGATCCAAAGATATACAATTCACCAGTTTATGCTATTTCTGAATGCATTGCAATCTCAACAACACTTCTGTAGTTGTCGACCCTTGAAGTGCAGTTTTACATATTTCCGGTGTAGTGTAGCAGACGCTTAGTTGTTTTCATTTGAAGATTGACGATTTTCTCATTAATTTGAGCATTATTTATACAATAACTAATCCGCGATTCTGATTATCGCAAAATATTCAACGAATGATCGAATAACGCAGTAATTCACGAATGCGCGCAGCGCATGAGTGAATTACAGCGTTTTTCGATCATGAGTTGAATATTTTCGATAATCAGAATCTAGGATTAGTTATTGTTTTTATTATATAGATCAGTTCTTGCATATTTAATGGTTTAATTTAAGATCGTTTTCATGAACTACGTTTTCGATGTTAATCCATTGAGACGTTTACTTAACAACGACGTTGACAACGTCTATTGTGACGTCACTTCCTAGAGTGAAATTATGGAAAATAATTTCACAGTTAATTATCGCTTTTAATTCACCGAGAAATGTCAATCTTTCACTGCAATCTATATAATAATATGTTTTAAAGCGTAATGCCATTTCATTTTGAAAGTTTTCAGTCAAGTTTTCAGTTTTCAAATATTCACGCCAGTAGGCTATCAACTATAGCCTTGCCACTTGGCCTAAGGTGAGGGAAAAGGAAATATCAAGACATATATAATAATAATAACAATATAACAATAAAACATGAGCCCGAATGGTCTCTTTCACCGACTGAAAGATACTTGAGGGGTGCGTTGCCATGGTGTTCCTCATTACGTGCCTTCGGCACATCAACTCTATTCATTGTTTGCTATTAGGCACAATGTCCGTGCCTTCAGAACGACAGTTTTATCCTTATCCTAGTGGGCGTGCCTTCGACACGTCTTTAAATTGACTCATATGGGCTTACTTGGGTGAAATATTATTCTACGGACACCTGATGTTTGCCACCGAATGACGAACGCGTTGTCATGGGAACCACACTATCTTTGTTATTTATTCTTTATTTTTGTTGGTAGTGGTCGTGCCTGTGCCTATGGCACGACAGTTGTATCAATTTGTTCATATTATCTGTACCTTCGGCACGACATTTACTTCCATAATCATTAATTTACACATACGAAACTGCCCGTCTCGTGTGATTTCGTGTTGTCTCGTGTGATCTCGTGTTGTGTCGTGTGATCTCGTGTTCGCAATACAGTATACAGACCAGTTTTCTGTTTGTTGACACGGTCGTGCCTTCGGCACGAAACATAATGATAAATTGTTAATACTATTTATTCATCATTTAGTATCCGTTTGGGTGTGGTCGCGCCTTTGGCGCGACATTCGATTTCAGTTTCGAAACCTCGTATACAGCTTTAGCTCCTACCACTTCCGTTTCAGGACGAAAAGTGTTTACAAGTACCAACCATGTTCGCTTCGCTCACCCTATGGTTGGTAAACAACCATGTTCGCTTCGCTCACCCTATGGTTGGTAAAAAATAAAAATATATGTTGCGAGACAGCTTAATGTCATATAAATTGGACAAAATAAGAAAGTTTGTATTGCTGTCGTGCATGGAGAACAACAAAATAAAAATAGCCAATAAAACTAAAATCTGAAAAATAAATATACAAGAAAGAAAAGGCCCAAATTTTCAGAGTTAACTCCTTTAGCGAGGGTGAAAAAAGAACAGGACATCACCGTGTACCAGAGACACGTCTCACTTCTGTCGTCTCCAACTAAAACCCTGTAATAAGAACATCAAAGACATGGCCTAAATAGAAAAAATGTTTAACGTTAGGTGTATACGTGGAAATTACAAAAACAACAGATGATTAGCTAAAATTATAAGAAATTACAAAGTCAATGATAAACAAATAAATAACAAAAAGACAAACAACGGATGATAAGTTAATACAAAAACAATAACTTATCTACGGTGTTCTGTTTTACATTTATTCCCCTGGGACGCACTGAACCGAGGCGACGGATGATTCGCTGTTCAAGCATACGTCTATGATCACGACCTCCTTCCACTTTAGTTAGAACAGTGACCTGTAGATCATGCTGGCTGTGTCCAGGAAGACAAAAATGATTGCCGACTGGGCAGTCTAGTTTATTTTTTACAGAACGTAAATGTTCAGCAAAACGATCACCCAATCGGCGGCTAGTCTCCTGAACATATAGTTTTGAGCACAGCCTACATATAATCACGTACACAACATTTTCTGTAATACAGGTAAAACCGTTATAAATTGTTTTGCTGAACATTTACGTTCTGTAAAAAATAAACTAGACTGCCCAGTCGGCAATCATTTTTGTCTTCCTGGACACAGCCAGCATGATCTACAGGTCNTGGGAAATTCACATTTTCATCTTCTCCTCTGAAACTACTGAAGCAAATTCAACCAAGCTTTACAGGAATGATGTATGTAAGGTCCTTTACAAAGGTTGCTCATTTTGTTCTGATTTGATAAAAAACATGGCCGCCAGCACGGAAGATAGTTTAACAATGGCCCTGTGGGAAATTCACATTTTCATCTTCTCCTCTGAAACTACAGAAGCAAATTCAACCAAACTTTACAGGAATGATGTATAGAAGGTCCTTTACAAAGATTGCTCATTTCGTTTCCANATTGTTTTTTGTATTAACTAATCATCCGTTGTTTGTCTTTTTGTTATTTATTTGTTTATCCATTGACTTTGTAATTTCTTGTAATTTTAGGTAATCATCTGTTGTTTGTCTTTTTGGTATTTATTTATTTATTTATTTTGTAATTTCCACGTATACACCTAACGTTAAACATTTTTTCTATTTAGGCCATGTCTACAGGGTTTTAGTTGGAGACGACAGAAGTGAGACGTGTCTCTGGTCCACGGTGATGTCCTGTTCTTTTTTCACCCTCGCTAAAGGAGTTAACTCCAAAAATTTGGGGCTTTTCTTTCTTGTATATTTATTTTTCAGATTTTAGTTTTATTGGCTATTTTTATTTTGTTGTTCTCCATGCACGACAGCAATACAAACTTTCTTATTTTGTCCAATTTATATGGTATCCTTAAAGTTTGCGATCTTTATGATAGAACCTCATCAAAGATGGCAGACAGCAGGGAACATAGTATAACAAAGCGATCATGTGGGAAATTGGGATAATAACAAAATTAACAAGCAGAGTTGTCACAAGCCGAAATTCATGAGAAAAAAAGACAAATCAGGTGGAAACAACCGGAAAAAAATGTCAACCGCAATTGTCTTGACTTGGCACAGGTAGTTTCAAAAGAAATTGTGGGTAAAACTGGTTTTATGTCGCGTTTAAAGATCTTTTACCCTTAAACCACTGAACCAAATTAAGTCACAATAGTTCTTGGGTGGTCCCCTTTAAAGTTTGTGATTTTTATGTTCGTACCTCACCCAAGATGACCACTAGAGGGGAACATACAGTAATTCAACATAGGAACCCTATGGGAAATGCATTCAAAGATATTCTCCTCTTAAACTACTGAGCAGGTTGGAATTAAAATTTGTGATAATAGTCCTAGGTTATTCCTTTCAAAGTTTGTATCTTTATGTTCTTACCTCTTCCATATGTGCTCCAGCGGGAACATAGTTTACGGGGCCACGCACCGGGAACTTATCTTCAGTGGAAATCTGTCCATTGTGGAAAAAAAATCAAGTTTCGGTCCGAACTCTGATTCAAGATTTTTTTTGCTTAATACTCGGATTAACATCTCTTTTAACTATCTACGACTTTTCAAAAACTATTATTGCTGTTTGGATGATACCGGACTCTACCACAATGGAATTGGAGGTTTGGTAATTTTTGTTATTACCCCCATTTGACAAAATGGAACCCGATTGGAAATGCATAGAAAGATCCTCTCCTCTGAAATCATTTAGCCCTTGGGTGGTCTCCTTAATAACATTTGTGATTTTTGTGCTCGTACCTCATCCAAGATCGCCATCAGCAGGGGACATAGTGTAACAAAAGGAACCTATGGCAAATATATTTAAAGATCTCCCTTGAAGCCACTGAGCTAACTGCAATCACAATTAGGCAAAATAAGCCTAGGGCGGTCCCAATTATATTATGTGACCTCATCCATTATGACCACCAGCAGGAACAGTGTTTAAAAAGGGATCATATTGTAAATGTATTTAAGGGCATACGACACAGTTTCGGTGTACATTGAAAAACCTGTTAGCCAATTACAACCACTACAAGTCAAAATATTCCTCGGGCAGTACCCTTTAAAGTTTGTGACTTCATTCAAAATATGCACCAGCGGGAACATAGTTTAACATCGGCTCTTTTGGGAAATGTATTTAAAGAAATTCTTTTCTGAAACCACCGAGCAAATTAGAAATCTTGGGGACAATAGTCCTTGGATGGTCCTCAATAAATCTTTTGATTTTTTATGTCCATACCACATCCAAGATGGCCACCAGCGAAGAACAAAGTTTAACAAAAGACAGAATGGGAAATTCATTAAAATATCTTCTCTAAAACCACTTAGACAATTTGAAACAAGCTTTGTCAAAGATAATTCTTGGATGGTCCACTTCAAAGTTTGTAGAGCATCTTTTTGCTTTTTATATCATGCGCCTACACTGAGAGATATGTATAGTTATATGTCTCTGATACATGTACCTATAACGTTAAGCACAGTTGAAAAAAAACAATGCAGAAAATCTTGTAAAACTTTTTATTATTTTGTAACAAGCAACTGAAAAAGATCTATTATAAAGTAATGAAAAAATGAATGGATACCTTTCCCCCTTTCCATAAGGTTCACAAGTATTAAATATTACTAGTAACATCACAATAGGTTGAAGAAAGTTTTTTTTTATTGCAGTTCCCTTGTTAATTGTGGTCCGTGACTTCAATTTTCGGCCCTTGTAGGTGTTTACCGTTATCCTTTCATTTTAATTTTTTAATGGCATATCATATCCATGAATCTACAATTTGTTTTGCTTAAGTTGATGAACAGGTATATTTTTTATACATTTGTTGCAATTGTAAATCAATCCTGTTATAACTGTCATATTATCAAAAGAAAAAAAACATATATTTAATAAACTACTGTTTTAATGAGTTTAGGCCTATATCTCAATAAGTAAAACTTTATTACAAAAGGCTCACCGGCGGATCCAGCCTTGGTTTCTAAAAAGATTCGAGAAAAAGGGTGAGGTTCAGCGTATTTTTGCCATTTTTGTCAATTTTTTTTGTCAATTCAGTTTCTAAATTCTGCACGAATCTAAAAAAAATCCAGAAAAGAGTGGGTTTCCAACTCCAGGAGCCCTCCCCTGGATCCGTCAATGAGGTTTCTGTACTGAGTGTGATAGATAACCGTTGATAAAGAAGTCGCTAGTTCCTGTATACTTTGTCATATGCGTTGTAAGTTATAGGTCAACACATCACATCTTCAATAATTTATTTAAGGTATGTACTGTAAATTGCTTGAGTGGCCCTTGTGTGTTTAGGCAGAAATGAATACCCCAATAACAACATGGAAATGACTGGATTACCGACCTAAATGCCGACATATCTCCGATAAGAGCTGACACTTCGACTTGATATTTCAGCGTTTCAACATGTTGTGCGAATTGGGGATCACAGGAGGATTTTTGGTGGAGCTGCGATCGTATTTGCTTGTTCAGTTCTGGAGTCCTCTCACCGGGAAGCTCTCCACGATAATTCCACAAACGAACAGAAATCTACAAGTCCTGGATAGTATTTTCTCAAAGATAGGTTATTGATTTGTTTAGTCGATCATAAATCAGTAGAGGTCCGGAATTTTTCAAAAAAAAAAAATGCAAGAGAAGTACCTCTCGAATCGTAAAATAAAATCAGTTTCGTATCGTAGACATATAACACACATATACCAAATTTTGTATACCCAATATACTTTAATTAGAAATGTAACATTTATTGTTGCAATTTTCCCTTAATCTGACTGACTGTGTCTATTTCTTTTATTCGTGTTTATTTTTTATTTATATATTTATTTGATTTATTATTCATATTGTATTGATTTGATTATCTGTACTTAATGTTCATCGTAATCTCTATTTAAGGCCTTAAAAGAGGAAATAAAGAAGTGAATGACTGAGTTAAGTAAGATAGAAAGACAGTTAAGGTAAAAGGCCTTCCCTTGACATGTGTACCTTGATCAGTTTTTTGATTTTGGAAAACGATCAATCCAATAGCTTTCTTTCGATCTTCTCTGGTTCAAATTCCACGATCTATTTTGATCAATTGCGATGACTTGCATATTTTGCCAGTTGTGATTTGGAGTATTAAAATGGAGTGCAGTGGCCTGGTTCTGATCTTTGTTTTCGATATGGTTACGATGCAAGTTTATGCGAAGATTGAGCGCATTTCTTGTCTCACAGACATATTGTTCTTTACAGACAGAGCATGTAACCAGATAGATGACAATGGGTGATTTACATGATAATTGTCCAAAGATTTTGAAAATATCACCGGTAGCAGTACTTTGGAAAGTTTCAGTCGTGGAACTGTATTTACACAATTTACAACGTCTATCACGACATATTGTAAACCGGCCTTTCTCGGCTGAAGGTAGGTTAGCTCTAATGAGAATGTCTTTCAGGTTCTTTGGTCGACGAAAAGATACAAGCGGGGTTCAGGGAAGAGGGCTTTCATTTTGGGTAACGTATGGAGAATAGGCATACATTCTCGGGATATATCAGACAGGTGTGGCAACTTGGGATGGAAGGTAGTCACCCACGGGATACGGGAAACATCTTCTTGCCCCGATACAGTAATAATTGGGTTCGACCGATTGATGACACTTTTTGGATTGTTTTTTCAACGTCTCTTTCTTATAGCCCCTGTTAACAAGATGTTGTTGTTCTTTGCTCCTTTGTTTAAATATTTGTTCTTTTGAGCAGATACGTCATATTCGAGTTGACAGACCTTACGGTACCGCATTTATACAATGTCTTAAACCAGAGAAGATCCAAAGAAAGCTATTGGATTGATCGTTTAAAACCCAGTCTTAAAATCAGGATTATAGATCAATAAATGCATATAATCCAAGCGTTTAAAAAATAAAGAAAATATTGCAGTAAAAAGTTACGAACAAACACCAACAAATATTTTTTTAACATCACTATAATTGAGGTCACGCCTTCAGTCTCCGACATGTAGTTTTCTAATTAAATTAAGTTTTGTAGTGTAGTTTTTTTGTAAATAGTTTATTGTTTTTTTTATATATTTTGTTGTTTTGAAAAAGACTCGGATAGAGTTGAAATATAAACAGTATTTATACTAGTGCTATTCACATTGTTCATACTGAAAGTTTATATACATGTATATATTGAAATATAAACAGTATTTATACTAGTGCTATTCACATTGTTCATACTGAAAGTTTATATACATGTATATATAATTCTTTACAATGAATAATACAATAAATTTGAAACTTTTAACCACTACAGTTCATTGAATTAACGGTAAATTGTGTTTACTGTGTTCGTTTTCCTGATTAAGTTTCAATCTAAATATATTCTATGAATTGATTATTCACACGCATTTCAAAATAAAAGAAGAAAAAAATTAGGAAAACATCAAGTACTTTCTCACTTTTCAGGTTTCAGCTCATCTGGCTATATCCAGGGTGAGCTTTTGCCATCACTTGATGTCCGTCGTCCGTCGTTAAACTTTTCATTGTAAAATCTTCGTCTCTGAAACCACTGGGCCAATTGGTACCAAACTTAGTCACAGTAGTCCCCTTCAAAGTTTGTGGATTTTTTAAGATCGTACCTTATCCAAGATTGCTGCCAGCGAGGAACATTGTTTAACACAGGGATCCTATGAAAAAAAAACATTCAAAGATCATCTCCTTGGAAACCCCTGTGCCAGTTGGCATCAAACTTAGTCACAATATTAATTTTGTCCTTGGGTGAGCCCCTTCAATGCTTGTGATTGGGAACATTGTTCAGCATATGAATCCCAAGCGGAAATGCTTTCAAGATTTGGGTACCAATAAATCTGTTTAACCCTACTACTGGCTTTTGCTAGTGCCGGTACCCAGTCCGGCGGCTATCCCGAGTTCCTATCGTTGTTTATGTTTGTCTCTGTCTTCATTATTGTTTTTCTGGTTCACTTCAAAGTTTGTAATCTCATCAAAGATATACATCAGCGGGGAACAAAGTTTAAAATAGGGACCCTATGGGAAATGCAATTAAGATGTTCCACTCTGAAACCACTCAGCTAATTGGAAATCTTGGTGACAATAGCCCTTGAAGTTTGTAATTGGAAATATTGGTGACAATAGCCTTTGAAGTTTGTGATTTTTATGTTCGTACCTCATCCTAGTGGGCCGCCAGTGTGGAATGTAGTTTAACATAGGGACCCTATGGGAAATGCATTCAAAGATCTTCAACTCTTAAATCACCGAGCCACTTTGAACCAAACAGTTACAATAGTCCTTAGGTGGTATCGTACAGAGTTTCGATTTTTATGTTCATACATTATCCAACATGGCGGCCGACGGGGAACATAGTTTATCAAAGGGACCTTATGGGAAACGCATTCAAAGATCTTTTTCTCTGAAACAACTCGGCCAATTGGAACTAAACACGGTCACAATAGTCCTTGGATGGTCCCCTTCGACATTCATGCTATATATGTTCGTACCTCAGCCAAGATGGCCGCCAGCAGCAAACATAGTTTTACATAGGAACTCAAGGATTTCTCCTCTGAAGCCACTGAGACAATTAGAACCACACTTAGTCACAATAGTCCCAGGGTGGTATCCTTTAAAGTTTGTGATATTTATGATAGAACCTAATCCAAGATAGCAGGCAGCAGGGAACATAGTTTAACAAAGCGATCCTATGGGAAATTGGTGTAATAACAAAATTAGCAAGCAGAGTTGTCACAAGCCAAAGTTCATGAGAAAAAAGACAAATCAGGTGGAAACAACCGGAAAAAATGTCGACCGCAATTGTCCTGACTTGGTACAGGCATTTCAAAAGAAATGATAGGTAAAACCGGTTTCATAAAATGTATTTAGATCTTCAACCCTTAAACCACTGAACCAAATTAAGTCACAATAGTCCTCAGGTGGTCCCCTTTAAAGTGTGTGATTTTTATGTTCGTACCTCACCCAAGATCTCAAGATGGCCGCCAGCGGGGGACAGTTTAACATAGTTCTCCTCTTAAAGTACTGAACAGGTTGCAACTAAAATTGGTCACAATATTCCTAGGTTATTCCCTTTCAAAGTTTGTGATTTTTATGTTCGTACCTCATCCGATATTTGCACAAGCGGGGGACATTGTCTACGGGGCCGCATGCCGGGAACATATCTTCAGTGGATATCAGTCCATTGTGGCAAAAAAATCAAGTTTCGGTCCGAACTCTGATTTAAGATTCTTTTTTTACTTAATACTCGGATAACCATCTCTTTTAACTATCTACAAGTCAACTTTTCAAAAGCAATTACCGTTTGAATGATACTTGACCCTACCGCAATTGAAGGTGAGGTTTGGCGCGTCGTAAAACCGGTTTACTACACTATTTCTTTTGACTGAGGCCTGTTACAAGTCAGGGCCACTTTTTCCGAAGGTTTCCACTTGCGTGGTCTTTTTGTCTCATCGACTTTGGCTCTTGACATCTCTGTTCGGTAATTGTGTTATTGCCCCCATTTGACAATGGAAATCAATAGGAAATGCATAGAAAGATCTTCTCCTCTGATATCATTTAGCCCTTGGGTGGGCTCTTATGGGAAATGTGTTTAAAGATATTCTCCTCTAAAACCACCGAGCAAATTAGAAATTTTGGGGACAATAGTTCTTTGATGGCCCTTCATAATTTTCTAAAAAATTTTTATGTCCATACCACATCCAAGATGGCCACCAGCGAAGAACAAAGTTTAACATACGACAGTATGGGATATTCATTAAAATATCTTCTCCCCTAAAACCACTTAGCCAATTTTAAACAAGCGTTGTCGAAAATAATTCTTGGATGGTCCCCTTCAAAGTTTATGTTCGTACCTAATCCAAGGTGGTCGCAAGCAGGGAACATAGTTAAAAATGGGATCCTATGGGAAATGAATTAAATAAAGGTCTTCTCATCTGGAACAATTAACTGAGCTGATTAGAACCACATATGGTTACAAAAGACCTTGTGTAGTCCCCTTCAAACTATTTTAATCAAATTTGACCATAAAAGTATTTGGGCATTATTTTTTCAAAGTTTGTGATTTTTATGTTCATATATCATAAAAAGATTGCTGCCAGTGGGAAAAAAGTCCAGCATAGGATCCAGGTGGGCACTACCTGATCTTAAAAGCCTCTTGTTTGAAGATGTGCATGTAAAACAGCTGTTCAAACGTTCATCCTCTGTGAAACACCGGCATACCTGGAAGGCCAAATATAATCGAAAAATCGCCATACCAGGAAGAGCAAAAATATTCGAAATGACATTAGATTAAAGCTATTGACAAAGTTTTTTCTTTTGACAAGCTAAATATATATATTTTTTCATTTGCATAAACATCAGTCTTGAATTTACTTTTTTGAATAAAGAATTCACAGTGATCTCTCCAAATAAATTTGATACAATGTTTAATATTTAATTTTAGGTTGAAATTTATGATGTGATCGTAACATTTATTTAACTTCAAAATTTTTAACTTTTAAAAGTTTGTAACGACGATCAAATATAAAACAATCATTTTTGTGAAATGCAAAACAAGTTTTAATCGATGAACAAATTAAGTTACCAGATTCAAGATAACCGGTATTCTGTAGTTTGTTAGATATACCGCCAGGGTTCCTTTTGAAAAAGGGTATAGGGCTGTCGTCGGTGTAAAGGAAGCACATAGCACGTGAATAGCAATGGCCGTAAATGCTTCCTTATGGAACCCCACAAGCAATATTGGGCAATTATATACTGAGTGCCAATGAAAACGCAACACTTAATCTTTTTGATTTTTTTTTCGCACAAATAACAATTTTCAACAAAAGTAACTGCCAATTTACTTGTAGTTACACAGGCTTGAAAAAACAATTTTCGGCATGACTGATTTTCGAAACCACGCCAACCGCAATTCGTGGCATAAAATGCACAAGAATGAGGTTTTGGCGAGAATTTACGAATGATTGGTTTTCTTAATTTTTCACTACAAAGCTTAACCCCGTGATAACATTTTCCCACCTCAAAGTTTTCGACCCGGTTTTCATTTAATCCATGAATGATAGGGACTTTGAACATTCCCTGGGGTGTTTCTCAAAATGCCCTGTTTTCTTATTAACAGTAACGTTTATCTTACCTGAACCGCGATGAATCAGTTTGAAATTTTGTCAGCTTCTTTTGGAACGGTTTATTCACGTTTCTCCAACATTTTAAATTTTGACTAAAACAAGATAGGGGATTATTACGGAAGCCTTTTAGGGCCGTACAATTTACTTTTTCTAATTTGATATAACAGATTATTAATTTGATATAACAGATTACTAATTTGATTAAACAAATTATTAATTTGATATAATAGATTATTAATTTGATATAACTGATTACTAATTTGATATAACAGATTTTCATATCCGCTGATGGAGGCCATATTGGACGGACCTCGGGTCCATCTGATATAATTCTTAAAGCACATCATCCAATTACCATTCAATCAAAGTTTGATTCCATTTTGCCAAATAGTTTCGGATGAGACGATTTTAAATTGTTTTTTCTCTGAAGGTCCTATATTTAAACTATGTCCGCTGATGGCGGCCATGTTCGATGGACATCAAGTCCAATGGATAGAATTCTGAAAGTGGACATCTAAGGACCATTCCATCAAAGTTTTGCTCCAATTGGCCCAGTAGTTTCAGACGAGAAAATTTTCATTGTTTTTCCTATAGGGTCCCATATTAAAACTTTGTCCGCTGATTGCGGCAATCTTGGATGGACCTCAGGTCCGACGGATACAATTCTGAAAGATGACTACCTAAGGATCATTCAAAGAAAGTTTAGTCTAAATTAGCCATGGAGTTTCAGGGGAGATTTTTATGATTTTTTGGCAGAACTTTCTATTTCAAGCCATGGCGGCCATCTTGGTTGGACGGCGGATTCATCAGATACAATTCTGAAAGGAGGCCACATAAGACCATCCCTGCCAAGTTTGGTCTTAACTGGCCTATTGATTTCGTAGGAGAAGATTGAAATGTGAAAAGTTAACGGACAACGGATGCTCCGTGGTGGCAAAAGCTCACACGACCCTTCGGGTCAGGTACTAAAAATAGGAGATACTTATGTAACTAAGGCCACCATTTTATTTCAACTTGGATTACGGAATCCTTTGAGATTTTTTAATCCAAGTAAATATAAAAGGATGGTTTTATGTTACACGAGTATCTTCTATTTTTAGTTGAGGTTATCTAGGGAAATTTACTGTCTACTCAACTTGACTGCATTGAAACTGATTGTTTGTTAATGGCTGATGAGGAGCGCTCCCATTTTCTTAACCTGTGTAAAATCTGGTATTATTATTATTAAGGCCGTTTGATATTAAACTATAATTACAATACCCACGTTCCAATGGAGGGGGGGGGGGTAAAACTGTTTTACCCTTGTCCGTCTTTCCGTCCGTCCGATCGTCCTTTTCGACCCCTTATATTTTTGGGACAGCAAGAGCTACGTCAAAACCGTTGCTTTAATACCAAAGGTTACTTTTATAAGGAATCTAAGGAAAAAAGGCGCATCAAAATCTGATAAAAAATAAATGCTCTACATCAAAAATAGTGAAAGTACCATTTTTCGGCATTGTTTACCCAGTTTTTTCCTCGGCAAACAGGAAGTCGATGTCGGTTGGATTTCAAAACGCATTTCACAATACAACATACCGATACAAAGCTTCATGCTAAATATCAGCAAGCTACAATTTATAGACGCTGAGAAAAATGTTACGAAACTGTGTGACGGACGAACGGACAGACGGAATAACGGACAATGGTAAAACAGTTTATCTCCCTCTCCACTGGAAAATACAATAATAATAGTTTAATATCAAATGGTCTTAATTATGATATATCCAAATTGTACACAGGTTAAGAAAATAAGAGGACTCCTCATCAGCCATTAACAAACAATCAGTATCAATGCATTCAAGTTGAGTAGAAAGTGACTTTCTGTAAGAAGCCTCAAGTAAAAATAGAAGTGTGGAAAAGAAAGGAAATGGGGTTAATATCAAGGAGACAACATCCCATATCCAGGTTAAAACGACCCAAAAACAAAGCATCTAGGGGCCACCGTACGGTCTTCAACACAGTGAGGAACCTCACACCATATAGCAAACCCTAAATGGCCCAAAAAGGTAAAACAAGTGAATAAATCAACGGAAACATACCACATCCAATAACCCAAATATCAAAAATCTAAAATTTTATAAGACAAGGACAAGCCAATGACCAACATATTCCTGACTTGGGATAGGCCCAAAAATTGCGGTGGGGTTAAACTCGTTTTCTTGGATCCAAACCCTCCCCCTATGTGTGGTGAATGGCTAAAAATAAATACACAAAAAGACTCGCAGTAAAAATCAAACTAGAAAAAAGTCCAACTTATCAAGACGAGTACCCTTACAATGAAGTACATAAAACATGAAGACAATACACACAGGTACTGTCCGGACAAATGCTCGCAGTTACTTGTAACATAAGGCCACCCTTTTACATTAACTTGGATTAAAAAAAATCTCAAAAAGGATTCCGTAATCCAAGTTAAAATAAAATGGTGGCCTTATGTTACATGAGTAGCTGTCAGTAACTGCGAGCATTTGTCGGACAGTACCTGTGTGTATTGTCTTCGTGTTTTATGTACTTAATTGTAAGGGTAATCGTCTTGATAAATTGGACTTTTTTTCTAGTTTGATTTGTTTTGATATGCTAAGTATCTCCTATTTTTTGTACCTGACCCAAAGGGTCGTATGAGCTTTTGCCACCATGAAGTATCCGTCGTCCGTTAACTTTTCACATTTCAATCCTCTACTACGAAATCAATAGGCAAAATAAGTACCAAACTTGGCAGGGATGTTCTTATGTGGTCCCCTTTTCAGAATTGTATCCGATGAATCCGCCGACCAACCAAGATGGCCGCAATGGCTTGAAATAGAAAAATGCCATGACTAATTTAGACTAAACCTTCTTGGAATGATCCTTAGGCAGTCATCTTTCAAGATTGAATTTTATATAGGACCCTACGAGAAAAACAATGAAAAATCTCGTCTGAAACTACTGAGCCCAATTGGAGCCAAACTTTGATGGAATGGTCTTAGATGTCCACCTTTCAGAATTCTATCCGTTGGACCCAAAGTCCATCCAATATGGCTGCCATCAGCGGACATAGTTTGGTAATTGGATGGTCTACTTTCAGAATTATATTCGTTGGACCCGAGGTCCGTCCAAGATGGCCTCCATCAGCAGATATAATAATCTGTTATATCAAATTAGTAATCAGTTATATCAAATTAATAATCTGTTAAATCAGACTATAATAATTTGTTATTTCAAATTAATAATTTGTTTAATCAAATTAATAATTTGTTTAATCAAATTAATAATTTGTGTAATCAAATCAATGATCTGTTATATCAAATTAATACCGGTAATCTGTTATATCAAATTAATAATTTGTTTAATCAAATTAATAATCTGTTATATCAAATTATTAATCTGTTATATCAAATTAGTAATCTGTTATATCAAATTAATAATCTGTTAAATCAAATTAGAAAAGTAAATTGTAAGGCCCTAAAAGGCTTCCGTAGAATATGGGCCATTTGAAGGGTAATCACGATTGTCCAACGAACTGATATTTAATTGAAAATGGAAATACTCCAAGAAGGATGAGTTGATAATATAATATTTGTACCATACGAGAAAGACACAAAATAAATGATTTATATAGAGTACCTTTGATAATATTTAGTGTGTGTGTTTTGTTTTTGTTTTTTATCTTGTTGTTGTTATTGTTATTTTTTTTCTTTGTTTTGGTTTGATATTTTTCCTTATTCGCTTTATTTGTTTTTAGCTTTCTGTTATTCTCGTTCTTTTAATGAATGTAGCTCTGTCTCTAATTCATTCATATCGACAGTTCTCATTAAACAACAAGAATGTGCAATTTATTTATTTTATTACATACAAAACAATGTATAACAAGATATGACAGCACTATATGATATCACATAAATTGTAGCACAAGTATTTTATACAATACAATAAAAATTAATATATATTAATTCGATGTAATTCAAGTTTTGCTATTGCGTCGTCGTGGTCTGGGTTGGTTTCTATGTATTCTGCAGAACGCAGTTTTGCCCTTTCTTCTTCGTAAATGGTTGGTATTGGTGTTGTCTCCTTGATGCTGCGTTGTTTGATTGTGTTCAGGACTGCATCTGCTTTTACTCTTGCTGTGTTAGGTGCATGTGAATGGTTGTTTCCAAGTTTGGTAGCGTTTTCAAAATAGGTATTTAGTGTTGATGTACACAGTGGAACAATACACTGTCACATGTAGTCAATTTAACCATGTATTGGTAGCCATTCAGCTCTAACCTTAATCTGTCGAATTTATCTGGTACAAAGTTTACTGCAAGCATAGCATTCGCCATTTTTTCCCCCTTTTCCTGTTTTTTTCCTAAGGCATTGCCTTTAAAAAAAAAAAAGGTTTCGGGCAAACTGGAGCTTATCTCGCTCTTTATTTAACTTTCAAACTTAATGTTATAAAACTGCTCTATCTGTCTAACACCTTTGAGTCTTTTTTCACTATACAGGAAGTTCTGCCTGTGTCTGATGTCTGGCCATGCTGTGTAGGACCTTTCTACTTAGGTGTAGAAGTCTCTGTTTCTTGCAGCCTGCACATCTATAGCTTGCAAGTTATCCGTTGACACAGAGAAAAGTCTTTCTACCTGTTAGTTTTATGACGTACCAACCTGCTGGTTGGTCTAGGACTATCTTTTCTACCAACATTGGTTTTGGTCTTGCCACAGGATTAGCTGTTGTTACTGCTGGTTCCTTTCCGTCATCGTCTGTGGGTGATGTTCGACCCTCGGCGCCGATAACGGCGGAATCATCTTGTGGCTCTGGTGTTGATGTTGGTATATCTTCTGTCTCTTCAGATTCATCAGACTCCAGTTCACTATCCGACTCCATGTTGATCACAGAGTCGGCAGGTTCCCTTCGTCCTTCATCTTGTGTGGGGGAGCGAGTTCACCATTCTCCTCAGTTGGTGTAGTCGATGGGTTAGGGTTAGGGTTACGGTTAGGACGTCTGTGTCTGCTTTCTTTGTAGATATGCCTGGAGACGGCGGTTGTTCCGATCCTGTCTCGCCTTAGTTGATTTCTTTTTCCTAGGCCCGCCATTAGCACTCGTCTTTGTTTGTGTGTTGTCCTCCTTCTTGACCCTACGCCATCGTATTTTCAAGGTATAGATTCCACTCCTCTTGGCTAAATAAATACCAATCGGCGGTACTATCCTCGATTGCATCTAGGACTGCAGTAATCTCGGAAGGTAGGTGCATGGTTACACGCTATTCACTACGTGACTGGTGGCATGTTCTCAACGATTTACGACTGTGCATAGCATTTGCCATTATGGTTTCTAAATTGATAATGAAGTTTTCTCCAAATAACGCAGTCTTATAAAGTAGTTGTGAACGATGTTCATTTTGTCATGTTAGCTTGGAACATTACAAGCTTACTTTGTATATGAATATGAGAGTGGTCGAGCTCATTTAAAAAATACCTTAGCTTGTTCATTGCAATTATTTCAATTAGCGCCGATTTTATGATTTAGATTTTTGAAAAGCGTTCCTGAATACATGTAACATTGATGTTCATTATATATCTTTGAAATTTTCTTTGAGAACTTGATCTACGAAAAATAACTAAATATTCATATTAAAAAAAAATCAGAATTAAATAAATAAATAATAAATAAATAAATAAATAAATAAATAAGAATAAATTTTATTTTCTTATTTGTTTCCATTTATTTCAAGAAGTTTCATTTTTTCCAATATTATTTGCAAATTTTCAAAGAAATAAACAAGTAAATTACAGGTGAATAGTCAATTATCACACCCGTTGTAGGCCCCTTAATCCTCAACCTTAATTGCCCCTAATTATCAAATGTTGGAGAATCGTGAACACACCTTTGGAACCTTTTGGGAAAATTTGTGCAAATTTTCAAATATGTTTTATGTTTGGAATTGAAATTCTTAAAAATTTTTTTTACCCAAATATTCAAAACATTTGCCATTACAAATTTTAACTCGAAACAACTTCTTGACAAATTGGAACTCAGAATTTGAAGAATGAGGCATTTTTCTTTCATTTTTCGTCAGTGTGATTGAAATGTTCAGACAATTTGGAAATTTTGATTTTGAACTCTTAATCAAACGTTGATGCTGTGGCAAATTTTCAAGAGCTGACTAAAAATGCATGGATGCAAAACTTTAAGCAGACACTTGACTTAGTAATTTAGCAAAGAAAAATTCTTTAGCTCGACATTGAAGATTTCTAAAACATAAATATCAGGTGTTACGTTTTCATTGGCACTCAGTATACATGTTGAAAGTTTTTGAAAGATACTCCTGCAAAATTTAAAGCCCTATCGCTTACCATTAAAGTTCAATTGTTTCTTGTAGACAGATAGATAAAGAGACAAACGGACAGACAACATCTGTACAACCGTCCAATCTTCGATTCTCGGGCATAAAAAATGAACAGTTAAAAGTATTTCAATTGAAATTTCATATGTTAGAAGGCTTGATATCATAGTCAACGGAAATTATGTCCTTAGCTAGCTGTCAGTAACTGTGAGCATTTGTCCGGACAGTACCTGTGTGTATTGTTTTCATGTTTTATGTACTTCATTGTAAGGGTACTCGTTTTGATAAGTTGGACTTTTTTCTAGTTTGATTTTTACTGTGAGTCTTTTTGTGTATTTATTTTCTAGACATTCACCACACATAGGGGGAGGGTTTGGATCCAAGAAAACGAGTTTAACCCCACCGCAATTTTTGCGCCTGTCGCAAGTCAGGAATATGTTGGTGATTGACTTGTCCGTGTCTTCTTATAAAATTTTAGTTTCTTGATACAATGTATTTGGGTTATTGAATGTGGTTTGTTTCCATTGATTTATCCACATTTTTTACCCTTTTGGGGCCATTTAGGGCTTGCTATATGGTGTGAGGTTCCTCACTGTGTTGAAGACCGTACGGTGACCCCTTAGATGCTTTGTTTTGGGTCGTTTTAACCTGGATATGGGATGTTGTCTCCTTGACATTTACCCCATTTCCTTCTCTTTCAAGTTTATTATTCAATGTTATTTATATTTTCATATCAACATATACCATGAAGTTATATATCAGCTGTTTGAATTATACTAAGGCACAATCTGATCTCAGAAACAAAAATACATTTTTTTATGATTTTAGATCTTAGAATTTCATCTCCGCCTTTTTACTTCGATTTTCGTTTGTTGATGTATTTTGCCACAATTAGAAACGAAATTTATTTGTTTTTCAAACAAAGGAGTTTGAACCTAGAGACCCATGCTATATTTAGTGGTTTTATACATTTTAAAGATACGTTTAAACAGAAAACTGTAACCTGTATCACCATGTAACAGAACAGTAACACTATCTACAGGTACAAATATATATGATCTTGTCACACCTATTTAATATACTGAGAATAAGCACGCAATAATAACTAATTAAAGAATGTCTTCCTGGTGTTTGTTGGTACACAGATTTCTATAAAATCGGTCATCTGCATAATTTTGTTATTTTTGTGGTTTGTTATATATCCGTATTTTCTTTGTAAATACTATGGTCATTTGCCTTTGGTTAGGTCATTTTAAAATATGCTTATATATCTTGTTTAAATGCGTATTAAATTTCTTTTTATAACTGCTTGTTGGTAACAATGTAAATTGTTGTGGGATTCAGAAGAATTATGTTTCTTTATTTCGTGTAATTTATATTTAATATTGCTAACAATATATATGATTCACTGAAAACTTTGTATTCCGTAAGGTGCCTTTGAACCCTAACTATCTGCACCGTTCGTCGGCAAACGTGAAAATTTAACCTTGGGGAAAAACATATTTCAAAGTAGGAAATGGGGGTAATAACAAAATTATCGAACAGAGTGGTCAAGAGCCGAATTCCATGAGACAAAAAGAACCACTGGCGAAATTGTTGACCGCAAAGGTCCTAAGTTGGTACAGGCATTTCAAAAGAAATGGTGGGGTAAACCGGTCTTATGGCATGCAAAATCTCCTCTTCGATTGCGGTAGTGTCCAGCAGCAACTCAACAGCAATTGCTTTTGAAAGGTCGTAGACAGTTAAAAGAGATCAACAGCCCAAATACTAAGTGAAAAAGGAATCTAGAATCAGAGTTCGGACCGAAACTAAATTTTTTCCATAAAGGACTGATATCGATTAAAGAACTTATTTAATGATCTTGTGAGACGGAATTTTTTGAAGCCTTGATCAATAAGGCGGTCATGGAGATAACAATTTCTAATGAGAAAATCTGTATAATTTGTGCTAACACTTGCCTGACGAATCAGCTGTGAAACATACACTCCGTTAGCAGGAAAATCTGCAATATTACTGTCCATGTTTGGGAAATTGATAATTTTGAAAATAAAATCGTTCTCCTTATCGTAAATCTTAGTAACTGAGATGACCATTTTCGTCAAATTCGAGATGCAGATCTAGTGGTTCCTGTCGTTTCCTTTAGCTTTAGTTCTGGCGGATATATCAAAGGGATCTATGTAGCAAAAGCTGCGTTATTGATGGAAAGATGAAAGATCTAACATCTTTTATTTTATGATCTATTACGAGTCCCCGAAGAATGAATATAGTAACAAGTCTGCGAGTAGGGGAGCACAATTAGTGCCTATTTGTATGCAAACACAACACAGCCTCACGCAAGACACGGTAATAGTTAAATATATACATATAAATTAAAAAAAAAGATTTTTGCTGTTCCAAAATCTATGGAGGCTTATTTCTGCCATCGAGATGTTGAGCTGTCGAGATAATTATCAAAACATGTCGACATAACAAGTCGACTTAATTTTCTTGGAAAGTCGACTTAACGCCATTTTTATGTCGATTTGTCACGAAAAATATCTCGATAAGTCGACATATTTTTCTCGACAAGTGGACATCGCATATCTCAAATTCTCATCCTGAGGTAGAGATGTTGCTCGTAGTTGCCATCGTGAAGTTGCGATGTCTAGATAATCATGTTAACCTTTCAGGATTAAAAAGTCGGATTGTCGAGATTACCTGAACATGAATATAAAAATATATGTTGGGAGACAGATTAATGTCATATTATAACTAGAGGCTCTCATGGTGCAAGGCTTGGTTAGACAGTACAAATAACCTCCATATAATATGGCCCACTGTCTTAGGAGATGATCTTTGTATGCATTTCCCTTAGGATCCTATGTTAAACTATGCTTCCCGTTTGCGGTAATCTTGGATCTAATGTGAAATTATTGGACACATTTATCAAAGTGGGCCACCAAAAGGACCATTGGGACCAAGCTTGGTTCCAATAGGAAAAGCAGTTTCAGAGGAGAAGATCTTTGAATGTGTCTCCCCATAGAGTTCAATGTTGAGCTAGTTTCCCACTTCCAACCATCTTGGATATGACACAGACTTGCAAGACACGCTTTTCAATAAAAGATAATGAGGGATAATTGTGACCAGGTTTGGTTCCAATTAGCAAAGTAGTTTCCGAGGAGACAATCTTTGAATGTGTATTCCCATAGGCTCCAATGCTAAACTAAGTTCCCCGCTGACAGCCATCTTGGATTGCAGAATTGTCAGACATTTTTTTTAAAGACCACCCAAGGACTATAATGACCAAGATTGATTCCAATTAACTGAACAGTTTCAGAGCAGATGAACTTTGAATGTGTTTTCCGATACGGTTCAGTTTTAAAGTATGTTCCCTGCTGGCGGCCATCTCGGATCTGATGGAGATTTGCCAGGCACATTTTTCAAAGGGACCATTTAATGACAGTAGTGTCTAAGGATGATTCCAATTGACCAGGTTATCTCAGAGAAGATGTTTGAATGTGAATGTATTTTCCCATAAGGTGCATTGTTAAACAAAGTTCCCCGCTGGCGGCCATTTTGGATCTGACGGGGAGTTGGCGGACACATCTTTCAAAGGGAACCAACTAAGGACAGTGAAAACCAAGTATGATTGAAATTAGTCATGTGTCTCAGAGGGGAAGATCTTTGAATGAGTTTTTCCATAGGATCCAATGTTAAACTATGTTCCCCGCTGGCGGTCATCTTGGATCTGATTGGGACTTGCCGGGCACATTTATCAAAGAGGGCTAACTAAAGACAGTTGTGGCAAAGTATGAGCCAGTTTGCCAAGTAGTCTCAGAGGAGAAGATCTTTGATCATGTTACCAATAGAGCCAATGTTAAATTAGTTTCCCGCTGGCAGCCATCTTGGGTAAGGTAGGCAACTTCCGTCATAAAATAAATTGTAGTCGTTGACATACTGAACACTTCAAATTAAATCTTAACCACTATCTAAAATCGTTTTTGAAATATAAGGCAAAAGGTATAAACTTACGAGAAAATTGACCAACAAAGAGCAATTACTCCTATATCCGTATTTAGATTTTCTTCGAAATTTCTACGTGGGTAGATCTTGTCATGGTGATCACTTTTACCCCACGTCAGATTTATTTTTGATATCGGTATTCGTTTTTGAGTTATTTGGCAAAAACAGCAATTTATCCCTATATGCTATTTTTAGTAACGGAAGCCATATTGTTTGGTCTTCGGACTAATCGAACAATATTTTGAATCTAGATACCCTGATTCAGACCAAGCTTGGCTAAAATTGTTTGGTTAAAATTGGCTCACTGGTTTTAAATAGAAGAGTTTTGAAAAAGTTTACGTCGGACGGACGACGGACGGAAGGATGGACGGACGCCGACGGACGCCAAGTGATGGCAATAGCTCATCTTGCTTTTTAGGCCAGGTTCGCTAAAAATATATTCTTGTATCCATTTTAGATTTTAATTTTATTTCGTTCTTCTCCATGTACGGCAGCTGCACCAACGTTCTTATTCTGTCTAATTATCTGAACAAGTCGATCTCAATCTCTATTGTCACAACATGTCTACATAATTATCTCGACAATCCGACTTTTTAAACCTGAAAAGTTAACATGATTATCTGGACAACGCAACTTCACGATGACAGCTACGAGCAACATCTCGACCTCAGGATGAATTTGAGATATGTGATGTCGACTTGTCGAGAAAAATATGTCGACTTATCGAGATATTTTTCGTGACAAATCGACATAAAAATGCGTTAAGTCGACCTTCAAAGAAAATTAAGTCGACTTGTCGAAATAATTATGTCGACATGATTCAATAATTATATAACAGCTCAACATCTCGATGGCAGAAATAAGCCTCCATAAAAATCAGAGGAGCAGACTCCAAATTATTCTTTTTACTGCCATTACCACCGAATGGAATGTGCCTCCGAGCTCAATTAAATCTTTAAAAATCACATCTCTTTTAAAACTGACTTGAAGCAATTCCTTAAATTCCTCAATTTAAGAATATACCAAATTGAACTAGAAATTAAAAGACCACTGATACCATCATCAGCATCATAACTGGACATTGACAACTCTGGGCGTCTAAAAACAAAACTTTACGACAAAAGTGATGATTTCGACTTTCACATAGTGAACTTCCCGTTTTTAAGGAGTAATATTCCCACATTTCCGGCATATGGCGTCTACATTTCATCGCTATTGTCGTGCCTTAGGTTTGTCAGCGATTTTGTCAACAGAGCGAAATTACTGTCTCAAAAACGAATACATCAAGGTTATGCTAAATCGCTGTTGCAATTGTCACCACAGAAATTTTACGGTCATCACCATGATTTGAAAAATAGCTTCACTGTTTTTTTCACAGATGAGAATATATACTTGGGTACATCAATAGTTTATTTCCCGCTGTGACACAAGCAGACATTTTACTTGCAATGTGAGGGTGCCAAGCGTGGAGCAGGTCATGATTACCGTTCCTGAGCACCTCATGACACCTCAAGTTTTTGCAAGGGTTCACACTGCTAGTGCTTTAGTTTTGTGGAGTTCTTTTTCATTTTTATTTATTTTTTATCTTTGTCATGCTGTCTCAACTCGTACGTGTTGGATATGAATTGCTGTGTTTTCGGATTTTGGATTTTGTAAAATTTTCCCTTTACTACTTTTTGCTTGATTTGTACCAATTTGATATATATCTAACTCATTAAACAATGATAGGAACTCGGGACAGTCGGACTTGGTACCGTTTCTAGCAAAAGCCAGTGGTATGGTTAAACCGGCTTATGGGTACCCAAACATCCCCTTTATATCTCCCGTTTCCCTATACAAATGTACATGTAGTATAATAAACATACGAATAAAACCCAATACAGATAGACTACTAACTCCATGACCACGATCTTGAAAGGGGAAAAAAAATAGCAATACGCAAATTTGGAAAATGGGTCAAGGGGTGCTCGCCACTAAACTTCCGACTAGCTCAAGGGAGCTAGTCTGCTGATTAACCACTGTCGCACTACAGAAATCAAACTCAAACCAATCGAAGTGTTTGGTCAAGAATCATCATATATTTCAGTAGGCATCGACAGTATCAGTGAGAAGCCAGCATGTGTGTAAAATTCTCAGGTCACTAGATCTCAAAAGCTAATTTAATGGAGGCAAACAGAGTGTCTTGTCGATATTCTCTTTTACGTAAAGAATGTAAGTTACATCCCAGTTTTCTGTATCTGTAAGCAGTTCCTGGCATTTTAAACAATGTTTCTGTAAAAAAACGATGATCGGAAGTGCTCTTAATAATAAGCTGTTTGCGATTAACGCCATTTCAAACTACCTCACATCACTTAACTCTATGAATATAAATTTTGCAAGTAAAAGTATTATATTTTTTTTAACAAATTTAGACTATGCCTAGATAATGTACCGAACTATTTCCTTACTCAAAGGAATTTTTTTTATTTATAATCTCATAAATCTACCCATTCATTTCAACCCACAGCTCTATATCATATAGCAACCCCAAATAACTAAATACCGAAGTTACTGTGAATTTTGTTTCTGCATATGCGCATTTCGACAACTTATGTCTCTTCAGTGCAGATAAAATCTAAACGTTTGTTACCACTGGGTCGATGCCACTGCTGGTGGACTGTTAGTCCCCGAGGGTATTCACCAGCCCAGTAGTCAGTACTTCGGTGCTGACCCGAAAGCCGATTATTTTTGAAACCTTCCAATATCTAAAATTTTGTAAATTTTATTGAAAACTAAGGAGTATCTCCCTCATGCAAAGCTCTGTCCTTAGCTGATTTTGGCTTTAAATTTAGATCACTTTGGTTATTTGTTCTCTATCAGTTTTTAAACATCTTTGAATTTATGGTCTTCCAAACGTTTAGATTTTATCTGCACTGATGAGACATAAGTTGTCGAAATGCGCATATGCAGAAAGTAAATTCACAGTAACTTCGGTATTTAGTTATTTGGAAGACCATATTGTCAAAGATGTTTAAAAACTGATAGAGAACAAATTACCAAATGTGATCTAAATAGAAAGTCAAAATCAGCTAAGGACAAAGCTTTGCATGAGGGAGATACTCCTTAGTTTCAACAAATTTACAAAAGTTAGATATTGTAAGGTTCCAAATAGAATCGGCTTTCGGGTCAGCACCGAAGTACTGACTACTGGGCTGGTGAATACCCTCGGGGACTAACAGTCCACCAGCAGAGGCTAAATAAATAAATATATATTTAAAATATAAATATTCAGTAGCTTCTGACTCTTTGGGACATTTAAGGTGCAAACATCTGAAATTTCAATTTTATATTGAATAAGAGAGTGGTTGGTGCTAATAAAGATTGTGTATCATTCTTTACTGCAACCAGTTCAGTTTAGTATTCTTTGTATATTTAGCACAGTATAGATGCACATTTTCCTGTCTAACATGCTATGTGCAATTATTTGACCCCATTTTTTGTATTCAAGATATCAAACATATCGTTTGAACACTTTTAATTCCAATATTAATGGAAAACATGGTTGATATTCCTTTGATTAAAAGTAATTATCAAAAGTACCGAGGAATTGTTTATCTGATTTTACCAATCGATATTGGTTGAAACCTGTGAATGGGGCTAATAACAAGATTACCGAGTTGTAAAGAGTCGAAGTCCGTCAGACAAATTAGGTGGAAACCTCCGGACAACTAATTCTTCAAAAGACATAATATTTTCCAGACTATATAAGCCCTGTCCTTGATAACCTGGAGTTTTTTATGTATCGTGTGCGTTTTTGTCACATGTACATTCACTCCATATCCTTTCATTTTTCCTTTATATAATATCATTGTTTGTCAAAATCCCTCCTTTTTTGCCAAATCTTATAAAACACACTTCTATGATCAACCTTGATGTTGTTATTCTATCCATAAAGATGAGAATAAATTATTACTAGAATGTTTGGGTTTTTGTAATTTTTTTCAAACAATTCAAAGCATCTTATACATCATTCAAAAATTCATCAGAGTTTTTCGGTCCTAAATAAGTTACAATGTAACTGTTTCAAATCTATGTTTAACAAAGAAGGGATATGGAGTAAATGCACATGGGACAATGTCTCTACAAATACATGGTAATAATAAGCAATGGAACAACGCTTTTATTGTTGTTCTTCATCTTGAAGTCACCATGAGGCCTTCAACAATGAGTTTTACTCATACCTCATAGCAAGTTCAAGACGGCCTCTAGCACCGGTTTGAGCGGAATTCATTGCTACATCCATTTACCCATTTTGCATCAGAGTGAGTCTTAAGTCCTTGAATTTATCATTTTTTTGTCCGCCTTTATGATATATTTGACATATAACATTTCTCTACACTTTATCTAGTTTGTCATGCCAAACAAATAAGAACATTTTGCTCGTTAGTTCCCAAAGCATAGAATAGAACCGTCAGTGAAAAGAACGAACAACCCATGGACAATTGCAACATCGGAAATATCAAGGAACAAGGACTTTTGGGGCTTTACACAATAGTTATTTTTCAAAACTGGTGTTAGAAATTCTTTTGCCAATCTCATCAAAATGTTTTTTGGTCATTGTACAAATTATGTATATTATCAATATCAGCAGAAAATTTACCATGTTAATGGTTGTAAGGTTTCTAATTTTTAACTACATATGTATAATTGACAGTTGATCACAGCTGAAAAAAGATTTTCATAAAAAGTCCCCTCCTATGCTATCTATGTTTTTCATTTAATACAGTCAGAGTAAAAAGATTTGAGAAACTTCCATAGTAAGTAAAACGATCTGGGAAATCACTCTCTCCGCACAAAAAAAGCGAGCAAAGCTCAATGGATTAAAAATATAATCTTCCTTTGACTTTGGCCATCTTCAATGATAAATAAACTAATATCAAGTCTACAACCAACCTTGAAGTTATGGGAATACGTAGCTGCAGAGATAATTAAGTATAAACATATAGTACACGTGCCCTTTGTAGGATATCCAAACAGGAACTAGCATTGTAGTCGCTCATCAGGAACCAAGAAATCCATTGAGACTTTTACAGTATTTAAAGTGAATTCGAACCATAAGTTTATTATAATCTATCATGAAGACATAATCTAAATAGCCATCAAATAAAAAAATCTATTTGCAGTTCTTTTTTGATTAGATTATTGATAAGTATGGTAATTTCATATTGCACTCATAAACTTGCTATTAATAACCATTATATTTCATACGATATTATAATCCGTGTATGGCAGTAATAACTAACTAATATTATAAAGTAAAATCACGCACATTTTTTTGGTAAATAATAAATCATTAGTAAATTAATTTCCACTTTTCTTAGTGTGAGGTAGTGCTTGTATATGTAGGTCAATTAAAACAATTTTGCACTTTTAAAGTACAACTGACAGTGTTAAATTTATATTTGGCACATAATAGTGTTATACTAGTATTCGATTTAAAATCATCTATAGAAAGTGGGACAAGAAGGGTGTCATTAACAGTATATTAACAGTACAGTCTTTATGAAATTTAACAGTTAATACAAAGTAAAATTAACAGAACAGAAAACACCAAATGGTCCAAAACAGTAAACAACTGATTTATTTCACCGAAATCATTTGACAACCAGTTGAAAATGTTCACAACTTATTAACAGAAAGTCTTGCCCCCTCATAGAAGGCACTTTCAAGAAATCATTGGTGTTTTTTTTTCAAGTCTGAATAGTATTGAGACCAACCTTAATTGTTTGGTACTGAAATATAGGCATTTGGGCTACAGAGGGAAGATAATTGTGATTTAAATTGTAGCTATGTTGACCAATACAAATATTGCTTTCGAAGCTTGCTTCTAAATCATACTGTTACAGATTACAGTTCCCGGTCTATAACCTTACATATCGAGCTTCCCCTATTCTTGATGACACGACCGCTTGTTTGAAATGTCGTATATTTTTTGTAAAAATTGCAACTAACAGTTATGATTCATGTACCTGGCAGTTTCTAGGATCTAGCCCTGATTCCCAGGAACTATTTAACACTTACTTATGATTATTCAGTTCATTGCCATATACAATTATCATATTTCCTTATAAGGACTTATTCTTTGGAAAAAAAGATAAAATATTGGTTTGAATCAGCGGTCAACAAAAAATTAACAAATGTCAGCCTATTATAGAATTCCAGTAATTAAAAAGAATAGAATAGCGGACGATTTTGAACTTATCATTTACTCCATATCCTTTCAGTTACCATTTATAAAACTATACAATATTTTTTACCCTAATGCTGCATTTAAATTGTATATTTAAGCTACACATTAAAAATAAAAGCTATCTGGAGTCCTCGGTATATTAAAGCGCATTAAGCAATTTAAAATGTATTAAGCCGTCCGTAAATCAATAATTGGAATAAATAAATGTTACAGTAATTGCAGAAATGATTTCTGTATCTATACTGATTATGCTTGTACATTTTTTAAACTGTTTTTTTACGGAAGTTGACATTTCTTGCATGTTAACAGCATCCCAGAATATATATATAGGTAAATTATTTTTCACAATGTCCAATCAGCATTGAAGTTGAAAGAGGTTTTCTTGAAGTTTTTTTTATTCTAAGTTATGATAACAAAGAGTTGCAAGCTGAAGCTTGGCAACTCAAAAAACTGAGCCACAGAGCACATTGGCTAGGAACTAAAGACGAAATAATTGTATAATAATATATGCATTGTTTGTAAGACATTTTTAAGTAAATATCAATTACAAAATGGATTAACTACCAGCTTATTGTTTATTGTTGAAATAACTAAATACCAAAGATACTGTAAATTTGATTTCTACAGATTGTCATTCCTGCAATTGATGTCTCTAAAAATCAAATCTTGGAGACCAATGACCGAAATATACGTAAAAGCAGACATAAGTTGTCGAAATGCGCATATGCAGAACCTAAATTCGCAGTAAATTCGGTATGTAGTTATTTATAGAACGCACAAGCAATTAGATCTAAATAAAAAGCCAATATAAGGGCTTTGCAGGAGGGACACACTCCTTAAATGAAAATATTTTTTGAAGTATAGAGAAAAAAATCGGTTGGAACGAAGCGAGACTAATGGATGTAGCTATGCCTTGGTTAGACTGCTTATTAATGGAATTCTTTAACCAGGTTTGTCCAGTGGCTGGAATATGATGTGATCTTTTGTTTGGTTTGGTTTTATTCATGAATTAAACCACTGATTTTTTTAACCTTTGCACTATTTATTGACGTAAAAAGTGAGCTGTTGGCAATTAAATGCACATTGAATAAATCGGCAAACGAATACCGAAGCAAGAACGAGGAAAGGGGCAATTCTAAAATCATAAATCTAAAATCATGGCAATTCATATCCAACACGAAATGAGACAGTATGACAAAGACAAAACAAATAAACAAAAATGAACAAGAACCAGTGGCGGATTTGGGGTGGGGGCCCGGGGTGGCCGGCTCCCCCTTAGGTTGGTAAATATTTAAAATTCCTAGGGTTTTTAAAAAAAATGGGTTCCGGGCCCCCCTTTTGGGTCGGGACCCTTCTTAGCAGAAAGTCTGGATCCGCCAATGAGAACGCCACATAACTAAAGCACTAGCAGTATTGAAAGGATATGGGGTAAATGTACATAAGAAGTCTCTAAAAATACATTGAGGAATTAATCAAATGAACAACGCTTTTATTGTTGTTCTTCATCTTGAAGTCACCATGAAGACCTCAACAATGAGCTTTGTTCATACCTGATAGTAAATCAAGACGTCCCCTAGCATCGGATTGACAGGAATTCATTATTAGATGCCGAACAACGCTACATCCATGTATATTTGCTTTTGGTCGTGGATGCGGGATCTTCAACAAACATAAAAATAAGTGACAACGTATTATTAATATTGTTGTCATTCGGTGCCTAGCAAAAAGACCACAACATATAAATAACCACAGGACAATCATCGAGTCAATTGCAAAAAACTTAGCATTTAAAATAGTGAGATGTGGGCACTATAATCTTTAGAATACATTTGGAAATTAAAAGGAAAAAATGCAAAAAATTTGAAAAAAATAAAATGCCAAAATTTGAAAGTATAATATAATATCCATATGAAAAATTATCTCAGAACAAGTATAACATAAATGAAATATATGGAGAATACGCTCTCGAACGGGTCATCTTTTTACGGGATCCACACTGTAGAAGAGACAAACTCCAGACCTAAATATACATTGAAAGGATATGGAGTAAGTGTACATAAGACAAAGTCTTAACATATACATTACAGAAATAATCATATTGATATTGTTGATCTTGAAGTCACCACGTGGCCCTCAGCAATAAGTTTTGCTCATACGTCATAGTAAGGCCAAGACATCACCTAGCACCGGTTTGAGGGGAATTTGTTGATAGACGTCGGAAAATACTACATTAATGTATCTTTGCTTTTGGTCAGTGATGCAAGATCATCAACATACATAAAAATAAATAGCAAAGTGTTCTTATAATGGCTGTCACCCGTTACCCGACACAAATACACAACAAATAAACAACATTCAGGGCACTCATCGAGTCAATTATAAGTATGTCGATTCAGATTGTACAGATATCTGTTTTGGAAAAAGTAACCACAAATCAAAAAAATATATAATGTAAATAATTACGTTTCCCGTTACGTAATTAATAATTCTTTAAAATAAGATTAATTTCGTTTGCTATTTATTGCCACAAATCTCACTTCGTAACGTTTGATTTTTGTAATTTTATTAATGTTGCGTATTGTTTCAATGAATCCTTTCATCTAAAATATCTGATTTGACTTTTTTATCAAACATTTTCATACACGACGGAAAATGCATAGAAAGTAGGAGACCCTGTCAAAGCATCGGTCTCACTCCTCAACGAGTTCATGTGATCAAGTTCATCTTAATTCTCATAGCTGTATTTGTCAGATGGAAATTACTGACAATTTGGAATTTAATCGACATAAATATAAAGTTGGTAGCTTTAAAATGTTACAAAAGACCCATTTTATCTAATTTAGATAAAAAAAGAAAAAAAACTGATAGCACTATAGGTTCTTTTTAGTTTTTTTTATTTGGGTCCGCCACATGGATATGCCGATAATAAAAATCAGACACGAATTGTTTCGTTATTTCGCCGAGACTGTGTTTTGTGATTTAAAAGATAGAAGGATTCAAGAAAAAAAAAGCATGAATAATGATGTAGCATCTGGAACAATGTGGGACACTTGGCGTCCAGTTGTCGAAAGATCACAGAAACATTCGATTCGGGTTGGTGTAGTAGCAACTTTTCATTCATGGAAAATTCGAAGCTCCATGGTATGTCATATCAGCCTCAAAAGGACAATTAGACCTACGATACAACACAGGTTTATGAAAACAGAATATCTCTATAATTGTTCTACAACACTTAATTTATTATATGAAATTATTTGGATTTTGATTTCTGTTATTACTGTGGAAGTACTTTTATTCGTGGACATCAATTTTCGTAGTTTTCATAAATATTACTGTTTCGTGGGTACTTAAATTCGTGGTTTCAAATTCCATACATTAAAACTCAATGGGAAAAATGCATTTCGTTGGGAACTCAATTTCGTGGTTAAAGCGAATAATTGTAACTTCACAGTACTTAACAAAATACCGAAGTTACTGTTAATGTATTTTCTGCATATGCGCATTTCGACATCTCATGTCTCATCAGTGTAGATCAAACCAAAACATTTGGAAAACCATTAATCGAAAAAAGTGTAAATGCTGATAGAGAACAAATAACCAAAAAAATCTAAAAAGAAACGCCGAAATTCAGTTAAGGACAGAGCTATGCATGAGGGAGATACTCTTGAGTTTTACACAAAATTTTGTTAAATTTAGATATTGCATATTTCAATTAAATCGGTTTTCGGGTCAGCACCGAAGTACTGACTTCTGGGTTGGTGTATACCCTCGCGGATAAATAGTCCAAGAGCAGAGGTATCGGCCCAGTGGTAATAAATAACAAAATACCGAAATTACTGTTAATTTATTTTCTGGATATGCGCATTTCGACATAATATGTCTCACCAGTGCATATCAAACCAAACCAGGATATTTACTATAACATAATACTTCTGGTAATCCCTCAAATCCGAATGACATAACTTGCTCACGTATAATTTTTTCTCCAATGACGACAATCGTATTGAAAGATTAAGTTGACATAAAACGTGCAAAGGCAACCTATAGGCAATGTTTATTAAGATAGTTTGATTAAACGAAGAATCCTATCTTTTCACGTTCTTAGTAAAGGATTATCCATTGAATAACGTCATGTTTTTACAAATTAACTAATTACCAACATGACGAATAAGAAGATGCAACCTTAATTGAATCAAATCTGAACATAATATATCAAACAGCTTATCCTTTTCAATTACAATTAATGAGAGGAAGATAACAGGAAACACTTACAATGGCCTAACATTACAATCAACCAGGGAACTGCACAAGAAAAACAATAAAATGACAAAAGGCAAACATAGATAACGATAGGAACTCGGGATAGCCGGACTTGGTACCGGCACTGGTAACAGCCAGCGGTAGGGTTAAACCGATTTATGGGTACCCAAGCCTCCCCTATCTCTATCCCGTTTCCTTATAGTATAATAAACATACAAATAAAACCCAATACAGGTAGACCACTAACTCTAAGACCACAATCTTGAAAAGGAAAGAATAGACAAAACGTAATTTAGAAAGATGGGTCGAGGAGTGCTCGCCGCTAAACTGCCGGCTAGCTCAAGGAGCCTAGTCAGCTGGTAAAACACTGTCGCACTACGGAATATCCCGAAGGGTTTGGTAAAGAATCATCATGGATTTCAGTAGACATCGGCAGTATCAGTGAGAGGCCAGTATAATTGTAAAATCTTCAGGTCATTGGGTCCCAAAGCCAATTTAACGGAATCATGAAGAATATCCGGTCAATATCAAGTCAATATCCGGTCAAGTACTAGTACTCAATATATATGTATAGGGAAAGAAGCAGCACACCTACAGGTAGCACGGTACCTTTTACCATAGGTTACATTTTCCAACGATATTGTAGCATGCATATTGTTAAAAATTCATTTAGCTTAAAAAATTCTGTGATATATAGTCATGACCACTTCCATAAAGAGCACATTATCTCAAGATAGGCACTGTGCGTCAATGTCGTTGTAACAACGGCAGTAGAATACCAAAGGAACAAATGAGTTGTTTTTACAAAAATCAAAGTCCAAAGACATAGACAAAACAAGAACACTGAAAACAATGACGTTGAAGAGTGCAATAAACATATTTCTGAAATAATCTTCATTAAATATTCGTACATGAAAAATTCTTTTATATTTTCTTAATAATAGATAATAAATTAAAAAAAAAGGGGATAACAGGAAACATCTACAATGGCCGAAAATTACAATAACATGCTACAATCTGCCAGGGTACTACACAGGACAAACACAAATAAGACAACAGACAAACGTAAACAACGATAGAGAGAAAATGACAATACGTAACTGCCGATGCCACTGCTGGTGTACTGTTAGTCTCCGAAAGTATTCACCAACCAAGTAGCCAGTACTTCGGTGCTGGCCCGAAAACCGATTTTATTGAAAAACTTGTAATATCTAGATTTAAGAAAAATTTGTTAAAACCTTAGGAATATCTCCCTCGTGCAATAGCTCTGTCCTCAGTTGATTTTGGCTTTCCTTTTTAGATCATATTGGCAATTCGTTATCTATCACTTTTTACACACATTTCGGTTTATGGATTTCCAAATGTTTTGATTTGATCTGCACTGAAGAGACATAAGTTGTCGAAATAGGCATATGTAGAAATTAAATTCACAGTCACTTCGGTATCTTGTTATTTATTACACTGGGCCGATGCCACTGCTGGTGGACTGTTAGTCCTCGAGGGTATTCACCCTAACCCTAACCCACCAATCCAGTAGCCAGTACTAAGGTGCTGGTCCGAAAACCGATTTTTTTAAATACTTGCAATATCTTAATTTAATAAATGTGTTAAAACCTAAGGAGTATTTCTCTCATGCAAAGCTCTGTCTCTAGATGATTTTGGCTTTCCTTTTTAGATCATATTGGTAAGTTGTTCTCTATCAGCTTTACACATAATTCGGTTCATGGATTTCCAAATGTTTTAGTTTGATCTGCACTGAAGAGACATAAGTTGTCGAAATGCGCATATGCAAAAATTAAATTCACAATAACTTTGGTATTTTTTTATTTAAAAGATGGGTCAAGGGGTGCTCGTCACTACACTGCCGGCTAGCTGAAGGAGCCTAGTCTGCTGGTAAAACACTGTCGCATTAGAGAAAAATCAAACTGAAAACTTTCCGAAGGGTTTGGTCAAGAATTATCATATAATTCAGCAGACATCGGCAGTTTCAGTTACAGGTCAGTATGTGTGTAAAATGTTAAGATTTCTAGATTTCAAAGCTAATTTAACGGATGCAAGCAGAGTATCTTGTCAATGTACCATATGACGTAAAAATGTGAATTACGTCCCGGCCTTTCTGGATCTCTAATCAATTTCGTGCATTTTATAAAAAAAAACATTTCCGTAGAAACGAGGATTAGAAATACCCTTAGTGATAAGCTGTTTGCGAGATACGCCATATTTAGATATCGAATAATCATATCTATTATAAAACTTATTAAAATGTATTCAACAACTATGAAATATGTAATCCTGTTGTAAGATTTATTAATAAATGCTCATTTATATAGAGAGTTTTTACATTTATGCGACTCTTGGTCATTATTGACAACTATGTCTTGTCTTAATTTAAACTGGCACTAGTTAACAATTTAATTGCTTATATTAAAATCCGCATTTTAAATTGCAGGAGATGACAGCTTATGACCATATTTTACCAATGCAAGGAATATATGTACGAAATCTAAGTACGAATAAATACAAGCGATTTGATATAGTTTTAGATTATAAAACTTGACAATCCTCTTCTACCTTTTTCATGGTCTCCTCAATAATAGTTAATCTACCATATTCTTACATATACTGACCAACAATTAAGTGATCAAATTCATGCAATTTAAGTAAAGAACAAAAAATCACGTGTTTATGTTATTCTTCCATTGTCACTAGTTCATTCATTAACAGGATGTATATAATTAATTCATTCATACATGGAATGTTATACGTCAGCAAGCAAACGTAGTCCGTATGAACCAATAGTATTTTTTCTATTTACTATATAGTGGAAACCCCTCCTCCATAAAAGATTATATTCTATAAAAGAATAAATTTATTTCTACAAAATGTCTGAAAATATCGGAAATTTCTGAGAATATAAGTTTCTAAGCGGAAACATACATTTAATGTAGCACAAATAACTAACGTGAAATTTACCGATACAAGTACAGAAAGGACACACATATATATATATACATTATGAAACAATACATCTCCAGGACTGAACATGGATTTCAAATAGTACTAACTTTATTAGTGTTCTTTACATTTTTACCTATTTTAGATTTCCATGTTATTTCCCAGGGAGATATATCCGCATACCAATGGAGAAAAAATACCCAGAGACAGAAAAGATACTCGCTTAGTATTCCAAAAATGGTAAGATTACTCTTTTAATCTTTATCTAATATTGAATAGAATATAATATTTGTTTTAATATATTACTATCTGAATCAAATATTTTGTTTACATCTTTCAAAAACACTTGCTTGAGTATATTTAAGTTAATATATATTTTATCTTTAAACAGAATTTTTGGAAACAATTTTCGGGTCTCAATTTTTACGTCTTCTACGTAAATTTCCATTAGAAAATTAATTCGACCAGCTCAAATTACGTGATTGTTGAAACATCTGTTGTATCGAACGATAATGTATATATCTATATTTGGGACGTCAAAACATATTTTAAAGGTCTGCAGGTGCAGAGGTGATATCAAACAATACCTACACAGTTATGTAGATACAGGAAAGGAAACATTACCTAAAATTCTTAATTCATGATAAATAGATTTTTCTAAGAAATTTGTCCTAAGGAAATGATTTTACACAGTTGTAAGGGAACACTTGCGTTTAATGTTTAAAGATTCAAAGAACTGATTGTGTTACAAATTCATATTTTATTCTATGATTTTCATACATTTTCCAATGACTGACCATGTGTTGACTTGTTTCAATTAAATGCCTTTATGTCTATTCATTATAATTTAGTGTTAGCCCTGTTGTCCCTTTTATTTTATTTATAGTATTACCATAGAATACCGAACATGTCTTTTTACAGCATACAAAATTATACTAATAAAAATTATTACTTCAATATCAAGAAGCTGATACAAAAATTTTCGGAAAAAATTTCCTGCTTTTATGCTCCTTTCCGTGGCAACGGTCGCCATTTGGAAGACTTGGAGACCAAAGGCATATTTCACATATATAAGGTAAATTGTCTTTAAATTTAGTCCAAATCTGAGCACTTTCAAATTTTCTACGTCTCTTCCGTTTGCAAGACCTGACTGCACCTGTTTGGATAGGGATTAATCTTTCTATAAAGGTTTTGTTGTTCGGACAATTAGTCGGACAAAATATCAAAATATTATGCGAAAATACAAGAAGACGAACAAAAATAAGAAGAATTGAGTAAAACAATAATTCGACGACCATTTGATTTCCATGGGGTCTTGGGTGATTTTGTAAGTACATAATTTAATCTTGGTGCCAGTGACATTAATAATCTAATCTCACTTGTAAAAAATAAAAATAAAATAAAATAAATAATTTCGTTTTGGTTGAAGAACTATTATTGCATGCAAATAAATAATTTGATGCAACATTTAGTGAAAATAGATAATCTGTTCTAAATTTTCGTGAAAATAAATGAATTTTTTAGACAAAATCGCCCAAGTCTCCCCATAAAACCGAATGGTCGTCCCCTAAGACTTAGTATCTAGGAAACAATTTCTCGTTTGTATTGAATTAAACATATTTAATTGCAAATAAAGCAAAGGGATCGGGCACAAGTTATAACAACATTATTTAAAGCCCTCTCCCTACAATTTACAACATAACAAATAGTTTGTATAAACAAATAAAGGGACATGGAGTAAATGTACATGGAACAAAATTTCTATAAATATTTGGCAAGATTAAGCAAATGGAACAACACTTTCATTGTTGTTCTTCATCTTGAAGTCACCATGAGGCGTTCATCTAAGACCAAACGCTTTTACCTCATAGAAAGTTCAAGACCGCCCCTAGTACCGGTTTAAGTGGAGTTCACTTGCTAAATATTGAACAACGCCACATCCATCCCTCTTTGGTCTTCCGTCTTTTGGTGTTCTTGCTTTTGCCTTGTCTCTGGACTTTGATTTGTGTAATCTTGTGCTTTGTTCCTTCGGTATTCTACTGCCGTTGTTTTACACAAGTTTTGTATTGATGCGGGGTTGTCAAACATATCCTTTTTGCTCATTAGGTAGAAATTCGTAAATATTTTGTCAGACTTATGACGTCGAAACTAAGAATTTCTGGCGAAATGTCACATCTGTCTTTTCAAAGCATTTAGATTTAGAAACAAAAGTAATGTATAAAAGATGTATTGGTAAAAAATTACGATCACATACTACAATCTACCAGGGAACTACACAAGAAGACAAACTTAGACAACAATAGGAACTCGGGATGGCCGGACTTGAACACATGTACAGCATAACGAAATTTACTGTTTTTAATGCAACTTTGGTATTTTTGTATTTTGATACCGGCACAAGCAAGAACTTAAACCGGTTTATGGATACACAAACCCCCTTTCTCTTTCCCGTTTCCACATAGAATACTAAACATTCAAATAAAATCCAATACAAATGAACTGCTAACTCCAAGACCACAATCGTTAGAAGGAAAGAAGTGAAAAAAATGTAATTAAGAATGATTGACCAAGGAACGCTCGCCGCTAAACTGCCGGCTAGCTCAAGGAGCTAGTCTATTAGTTAACCACTTTCACACTACGGAAAAAAATCGAAATCAAAAGTTCCTGAAAAGTTTGGTAAAAAGTCATCATTGATTTCAGTAGACATCGGAAGTATATGTGAGAGACCGGTATATCTGTCCTTTTTGTTGTTAATGAGGTTTATTATAGCATTGTTAAATAATGTCCTAACCAATATTAATGATATTTTGCAGAAAAACAAAGCTCTTCTGTTAGTGTATTTGGGGAATTTTCAACCGATTGTTAAATGACTTTGGTGAAATAAATCTGTTGTTAACTGTTTTGGACCATTTGGAGTTATCTGTTCTGTTTAATTTTCAAATTGTATTTACTGTAAAAAGGAAATGAAAATAACTGTTTGCTGTTTATCATAGGAATTGTAAGTGTTAATGGACTGTTAATGAAACCCTCTTGCCCCCCCCCCCCTTACACACAAAAAATGTTCGATATTTTACTGTTCTTGTTTTTAAAGATCTATTAATATTTTGTGAAGGCCTTGATTTATGTAAATAATTTGTCTTCGGTATTGGGATTGGATTTTTGGCGATAACTAGTATATCTGTCTGGGAGATTACAGGAACATATGTCATCAAGTAATCCTGATAAATTTTCCCACCCTGCAGGATTAAATACTCTTTTGTATCACGCTAATGTCAATATTTAGTTAAAGTCATGCTTTACATTTGTTTGCTGATTAAGCATTTTATTGTATTAATAAGGGAAAACAGATAATTTGTGTTTGAATCTCGAATCATTTTAT
>MJUU01046425.1:0-12371 GCA_002080025.1 Modiolus philippinarum | reverse complement strand
CCTTAGGAAGCTTAAATGATGAAATGAAAAGATTCCTACAAAAACTAAAATTCCAGAAAAGTAAATCTTACGAGTTTTTGTCATATATATAAGCTTTTTCAGGATTTTGTCGAGAAGAAGTGACATTTTAAAGTTTAGATGTATAATACTCAAGTATTTAGACCAGCTATGATAGTTGTGAGCAATATGGCGTATAACACATTGCAGTATCTCATGTCATAATCAGATCTGCTATTGATGAGTGTATTGTACCCGTCATAGTTTATACAGTGAAACATGTTTAAACTGAATCCTCATTAAACCAGAAACCTGTATTTCACGAGTCCCAGTATATTTAAGTATTCAGCCAAGTATTTGATTCATAAAATAAAGGTAACTTTTACTCAAATGATTTGAAATTAAAAAGTTTTTGAGTTTTGAAGGGTATTTTGGTTTCATGGGATTTGCTGAAAAAAATAATTGCACATAAAGAGTGTCGTGCATTTAAAGTTTAATGTTGTGAAGAACTAGTACTTTATGGAATCCTTGTCCTTCGAAAATTACTAACATCTTTAATTTCGTAGTCCTCTACTTAACAATTTATCAATGTAGTATCTACATAGATACATTATGCTTCGACAGCTACATTGTAAAAGTCTTTGGATTTTTTTATAAGCGTGGGAAACGTTCTCTTTACTGTAGAAAAAAATTAGTTTTTACTTGCAATTAATAGATCTTTTATTGAATCGGTTTTTTGAATAGCTATGAATATATTTTACTTGAGTCTTTGAAAATTTTTCGTACGAGATAGCGACCACAAAAATCTCATTTCCGTGGATTTTTCAGATTTTCATTGAAAAAAGGTCCTCCAAAGAAGCATGATTTATATACTAATTCTAGCATTAAAAAATAAATGCAGTTGATTGTTTTTTTTTTATTTCGAAGGATGCTACAGGTATTGTGGCCACGTAGTCAATGGTCAAGGCAAATGAGGAAAATTTCTGTTTCAAAAAGGTTTCAACCTGAACAATAACTGATAGGTAGTATCAATTTTCACGTTGTCGGCACAAGGATAAAATTTCATTTGAATCAATTGAACTTTTTGTTTGTTTTACCTACGTGCAAATTTCACTCACGTGCATTCTGTTTAAAGCCAACTACAGTCTACATGGTATCATAATTGTTGAGTAAGGAAGCAACCACTGGATTTGCTTTAAAGGAGCATCTGCCATATTATAATTTTTTTTCGTGACTGTCTTTTTTATCTGACTGGACACATTCTTTTTTTCCATGCCATAGATTTCTCTTCATATATGTCATCCTGGTATATTTTTTCAGCGTACTGAAGTCAACCCGCGGGTTCCGTCCGCGCCACTAAAGGAGGCTTGTTCCTCATGTTTTGTGATTTCTTTAAGATTTTCGAAATTCTCTGATTTTATCCATTTAAAAGCATTATAATTTTTTGCCAATGGATTCCCTTATTTTTTCTCTTAATTTTATTTTGTATATCTATATGGACATTCCGCGAAAATTTTATACAGATTTTATTTATTCTGTCACATTTATTTCTGACCAAAGCTGACTAATATTAATCCTATGAAAAATCCGAGGAGTTCAGTTTCCCGCCAAATTTTCAATCACTGAAATCTTAAAAACGAGATCATCAACCTATTAATTTTTAAACTTAAATTATTTCTTCTTAATTTTTTTAAGATGAAAGCACATTTAATTGAAATCCTATTTCTTTTCAAATGTAGTAGCGAACCCGCTTAGTCAAATGGACGACGCCTAAGAGCGTTAAATGAATCTGATGTCTGTGTCAAAGCAATTTCATCCGATCAATGGAGTTTTAGTCTCAATATTTTGCTGACAAGCAAAGGAATATGATAAAAATACAGGAACTTACTCCCGGCCTTAGAAAACAACATGTCTTAACTATTTTACCGTAATAAATCGTTCTTCGAGGTTAATGATTAATAGTAAATAATTACATTCATTCTGCTTCGTATGGAAATCCCTGCATTTGTTTGGTTACGAGTACTTCCAATCATTTCCGTAACTGTGTTTTATCAATCAGTAAAACTACAGCAGCACGCGACTCCTTGACAACGACAAAAGTAAACAAAGGCGGCGGATTAATCTAAACTGGGAAATGGTGTATCATCCACGAATTTCATCAAGTTAACTAGCGTGAAGGCTTGCATTACCGAAATCCAAAGCACTAAAATACAAAACAGATGTAAAACCAACGAAGAAATCAAACTTAAAAAATGAAAAAAAAAGGGTAAATTAGAAAATAAAATAATTCGTTCAAAGGGAAGCAACTTTTGTGATAATAAAAAAAAAGTTGTCCATAAAACAAATTATTACTTTGGTTATGTTTACAGCAGGTCATTTCCAAATGTTTATTGAGATCTTAATTGGCATATAATTTAAAAATACATGTATTTTTTTTAAATCAGGTTCGTAGGATTTGTGTAGCTGTAAGAGGGGTGGGGGAATGTGGCGATTTTGCATGGTACATGTGGTAAAAAAATTGCATTTTGATGTCCATTTTGAACGAAAAATTATTTATTTTTACAACATGCCAGATTTAATCATTCACTTGCATTGGCTATTTTTTTTTTCCTTCCAATTAGATTCAAACTATTTATTTGTATGACAAATAGAATTAGAATATTAATTATTGTTGTCCCCTAATTATAAAATCTTAAACATGTGTAAAAGAGTAAAATATCATGCATGCAACAACGGCAGTAGAATACCGAAGGAACGAGGGAAGCGAAGACCACAAAAAACGAAATCCCAAGACGTGACAAAAAGGCAACAGAGAAAAAACAAAGACAAAACAAGGACGCTAGACAGCCACAATGCACGGAAATAAAAAGACGACATTAAAAACTAAGGCACTCAGAGTGTAAACTCCCATGAACCAGGAGTGACATCAGGTGCTCCGGAAGAGTAAGCATGTCCTGCTCCGCAAGCGGCACCCGTCACACTATTAGTGAGTCAATCCAGGGTTGAGTCAAAACCGGTTATGTAAAATCCGTGAAGACGTGAAATCTAGCTGAAAATGTCCGTTTTCATTTGGGAAACGTCATATCTGTCATGATATCATGGTGACGGCCATAAAATTTCTGAAGGGATGAAAGTAACAAAGGCTGAACAAATCCCTGACTAAGCAACTTTTGGGACAGTGTTTTTGCTCTATACAAAAAAATCACTGTATAAACTACATTATTGTTTTTAATATACATCAACGATATAGCAGATGAAATTAATTCTTTTGTTAGATTATTTGCGGATGATAGTTTTCTTATGTATTCTTCAAACGATATTCCGGAAAAAGAAACTAATTTGAAATTTGAATTTTGTTGAAAACTAAGGAGTATCTCCCTCATGCAAAGCTCTGTCCTTAGCTGATTTTGGCTTTATATTTAGATCATAATGGTTATTTGTTCTCTATCAGTTTTTACATATCTTTGAGTTTATAGTCTTCCAAACGTTTAGAATTTATTTGCACTGAAGAGACATAAGTTGTCGAAATGCGGATATGCAGAAATTAAATTCACAGTAACTTCGGTATTTAGTTATTTGAACAGAGATCTTACTACTCTTGATAACTGGGCAAAAACTTGATTGGTTAATTTTAATCCTCAAAAAAACAGAAGTTATGCTATTTACATTTAGAAATTATCAAGTACCAAATTTATGGTTTAATGGAAAAAATATGGAAATTGTCGATAATCATAAGCATCTCGGTGTTACATTTTCTAATAACTGTAAATGGACAGTTCATATAGAAAATATTTGTAAAAGTGTATCTAAACAGTTATTTGTTTTGCGTAAATTGAAATACAGACTTTGTAGGAACAACCTTAACACTATTTATACTACAAATATTCTACCCTTACTTGAATATGGTTGTGAATTGTGGGATGGATGTTCCTCTGGTGATACAAATAAACTTGAACGCCTTCAATTGGAGGCGGCAAGAATTATTACAGGGCTACCGCGATTTGCCAGTAAAAGTCTTTATTTTTTGAAACCGGTTGGGATTCATTAGAAAACAGGCGAAAACGACGTAAACTTAATTTGATGTTTAAAATGAATAACGACAAAAGCCCTTTTTATTTGAAAGAATGTTTACTTGAATATTCCAATAATGAAAATCTTCATAATATCAGGAACCGTAGTCAATATAGAATCCCATTTTGCCGTCTTGAAACGTTCTCAAAATCCTTTTTTCCGTCGACTATCAGATTATTGAATTCTCTTGATCCAGGACAAAGAAACCAAGCGACTTACACCAGTTTTAAGAACTCCCATACAAAAGATAATTTTACTGTTCCTTCTTACTATTTGATTGGTTCTAGAAATGTGAACATTTGCCATACTAAATTACGTCACCGTTGTAGTCAAATGAAAGCCGATCTTTTCTTAGTCAACTTATGTAATGATCCAAAGTGTGATTGTGGTTGTCCATTTGAAAATGCTATACATTATTTTCTTGAATGTCCGATCTTTCATTACATTAGAATACAATATATCGATAGCCTTCTTCCTTATATTACACCAACTATTGACATTATTTTATTTGGTTCAGATATGCTTGACCAAGGAACAAACACTGTTATTTTTCGCAATGTGCATAATTTTATTATTCATTCTAAAAGATTCTCCAATTAGCTCGACTCTGCTTAGTATTTGTAGTGTTTTAGATTATAATGTAGTTTTGTTTATAGTTCTATCAGTATTCCATTATATCATTATTCACACCTATATAATATTTGCATTGATTATTTTCATATATTAATTATCAATGTATGTCATCTTGTGTATTATTGTGTTTAATATCATTGTAGGGAAAGAACCTAGTAAGTTGTAAAAACTTGTGTTCAATCCCACATATTGTTCTTTTTGACAATAAAAATATGTTTAAAGTAAAGTAAAGTTAAAGTAAAGGATATCCCCCAAATGGATACTAGCTTAGCAATTTCACTTGACCTCCCGTATTGTTACATTTGTGTGCAATTCAGGATGTAAAAAGGTGTAATTAATTAAATCTAGGAATTATAATTCATATTAAAATTGAGGAGAGCATGGGTAAAAGAACACTTTCAGTTAAAAAAATATTGATAGGTTATGGACCTTGCTTTCGAGATATTCAACAATTAAAAAAATGGCGGGGAAAAGGATCTCTCTGCTTTTTACCTTACAATTACATTGAAATTTTCAGAGGACAGTTTTTGGTGAAAGGAAAATCTAAAATCTGTATAAATTCTGTAAATCGACTACAAATTATGTATTGATGTTATTTAGAAGAGGAAATTTTGTGTTCTGTGGCAAAAAATATATGCTATTTCAAAGGAAAAATCTGAAGGACTTCCGAATATTTTACCAGACTCAGAAACCTCACCTGGCTACATACTTAAGTTCAATTATTTTAAGTTTAATATTTTATGAAATACATTAAACATGCAAAACAAACATAACGCATCAGCAAACGAATACCGAATAAAAAAAAACAAAAACAAAAACAAAAATGGGGATAAAAAAAATCTAAAAACATGGCAGTTCTAATGTGACAAAAATGGAGACAAAAACATCATTCTGTTTCATTATATTAATTTTCTCTAACACAAAATGAATCCATTTCAGTGCAGGTCCATACTATAGATTACAAGGAATATGGCAATTTTTCGGTTGATTGTCTACGATGAGGTGCTGTATAATAATAGCTCTTATTATCCTTTGGACATTTTTTATATTTGCATACCTACGAGCTATAAATTAAAATGATAAAAAGTTAGGATTCTGCAGCTATAATGGTAGGAGTGCCAAAAAGACATGAGCATAATCAACAAGATCAATCATTTAAGAAGATAGTAATGACTGTTTAAGGTGAAAATGTCAGTCAAATGACTTGAACAACTCTTTTTGAAATGCATTTTTACCTCTCACAAATCACAATGATTACTATGGTAAATAACGATTGACCATTCGATGAATTAGGACTATTGTTGTACCCTTGAAAAACCCCTTGCAAGGTGCATTGTCTTGTTAAGCCCACCTGACCTTGACTTTGACGTCATTTTTTTTTCAGTCCTTCCATCCATTGCAGCTTTGCATTCAAAGATCTTCTCGAATGAAACAACGGGGTCGACTGGAACAATACTTTGTCACAATGATTCTTAGGTGACGGGAAATGCACCCTTTTAAGGTGTATCCGGGAGGCCTGCACCGATTCAAAAATGGCCACGAAAAGGCACATAATTTATCATTTGTCCATTTGTTATGGAAACAGGTAAAATATTTGGTCTCTTAAATCAATCCAACTGAAACAAACATGAATTATTTGGAAGTCCCCTGCAGAATTGTGTCCCACAGGTCTGTACGCCATTGAAGTTGACTAGCAAGGAATAAAGTTTAGCATTAGACCATAAGGGAAATGCCATTAAGATCTCCATAACTGCTGACTTTATCAGTGATGGTCCAGGTGAGCAACACAGCATCTTGTCTATTCTTCGCTCGCTTTTAAGGTTGCAACTTCTTCAACATACTGGAAAATATAGTTTAAGATTTGTTTTTCATTTTTCGGTATTTCTGTTAGATTTTTGGACTCATCCTGGTTTAATCCACATAAACATTGTTAGAAGCATTATGTTTTTTTGCTAACGAAACGCCACTATTTCATTCAACACATATTTTACGAGCTATCTGTAAAAAATATTTTAATTGAATCCTATTTATTTTGTCACATTCATTCATGGTCTTACACTGTTAATTTAGTGCAAAGTCGTACAAGGTCGCTTAATTACTGACTTTAATCAACCACCCACCACAAGTCCAATGATTGTTTTTTCTTGAAGAGAAATACCATTTGCATTGATTCTTACATATCTTGAAACAAAAGCCGCTTAATTACTGACTTTATTCAACCACCCACCACAAGGCCAATTCGCCGTTCCAGAAACTAAGGAATTGTGGGTACTGTGATTATATTTGAAATTTTGGTATACGAACAATCGATTTTTAACCAATGACGTTACGTTATTTACGATTTTGACCAATCAACGTATTTTGGTGTACGCTCTACTCACAATGTTTTAGTTTCTGAAACGGCGAATTATAGAGTATGACAATCTTACCCTTCCGAAGCATCTGTTGATACTTTGATTTTAGGTGCTTTATTTTTAAGAGTTACTTGTGATGTTCGTGTGTTTTGTGGGTGTATAGTGTCTTTAGTCTTCCGTTGTATGGTCTCTCAGGTTTTTGCTCGTCTCTTGACTTTGATTCGCGTAATCTTGTGCTTTGTTCCTTAAAAAACTCTTTGGGGCCGATAAAATCAGAATAAATGTTTTTTTATTATTTACAATGTAAGACCCTTGAATTTGAATATTGTGATTTTTATTCCTTTTATCTGTCAAACACCATTGTTTTCTGTATCCTCGTTTTTGCCATGTCTTTAGACCTGGTTTTTTATACAGATCACTCCTTTGTTTTAAGCGTGTAATTTAATTATCAAAAAATATTTATCAAAAATGTTAAAGCTGTGTACGTTATAACTTTAAAGCAATACTACACCACTTCTGTTTCTAAATAGGTCTAAAGCAATGCGGTTTATAATTTCCTTCATATAAAAGCAAAAGTTAGCAGTGTGCTAACTTGGTTGATTATAGTTTGGAACTTCCCATGCTGGACACTCTACAATAACATTAAACTTATGACAAATTCAAATGAGTTCAATGTCCTGTCAAGTGTTCATTACTTCTATCTGACAATTGAGTTAATTAACCTATCAGTTTATTTGTAGCATCTAAAAACAATACATAATTGCATAATACTAACAAAAATCCTGCGCTTATTTTGCCTTAAGACCACTGAATCATTTATTTGCAAAATCTAGGATTAATCATATGTGTGTATAACCCCTTACTCCGTTAAAGAGTTCACACTATAGGTGTTTCAAATTTGAGTGTTGTATTCGTGGTGTTCGTGTGTTTTGTCGGTATAAAGTGTTTTAAGTCTTCCGTTGTCTGTTTTTTCATGTCTTGCTTGATCTCTAGACTTTAATTTGCGTAATATTGTGCTATGTTCCTTAAGCAGATCTTAGGGGAAGATAAAAACAGAATTTGACCGTCAGCCAAAAATAGGATAGCTGGAATACAATGACAACATCAGAAATTGTCAAAGGAAAAAAAACAACACCGGAAAGAAAAAGAAACAAAAAAGAACCGTCAGTCAAAAAACAGTCAAAATAATCAAAATACAATGACAACATAAGAAACACAAGGAAACAACAACTAAACCATCATGATCAGTTGAAAACAGTCAAAACAGGCAAAACACATTGAAATGTTCGGAACACAGAGAAACAAAACCCTAACCGACAGTCAAAAACCGTCGATAAAGTCAAAACACTATGACAACACCAGAACGCAAAGAAAAAAAAACCAAACCATCAGTCAAAAACAGTCGCTAACGACTAAACGAATAAAATAATAAAACAATATAAAGGGTCAGTTCGGTAAAGCTAGAGGATCATAGAAATGAGAAAAAAATTGGACGTAAACTCAAAAAGCAACATCTGTTGAAATATTCAAGCTGTTATAAAGGTCTTTTCCTTGACGTCGTAGATGTCAAAAGAAGCGATAGATGCCACATCAATAATTTTCCAGATGATTATAGAAAGCAAGAAAAATTATTGGATGTTGATCTTTCATGCAAATATGTGTTGGCAAAAATAGACCTTTTCAATAATTCTAATGTAACATTAAACGCAAATTTAATACTTCATTAATTTTTTAAAATAAAGTTATGAAAATAGAAATGAAATGAAAAAATATAATGTACTTTATTAAGGCTATTCACAATAGGGTCTGTATGTCTCGTTCAAATTTGAAAATTCCGGGTACAATATTTTTCACGACAATATATGACGTACCAAACAAAAAAAGGAACGTCATAATCCAAAAGTGTCATGTTTTGGCCGGAAACGTTTTCGAATTTCAATTGCATCGTGAAATCCCGGTGTCACATGACGAGACTTTCAGACCTTATTTGCTCATTTCAATTTCTTGTACATCGGCAAACAAATACCAAAGCAAAACTGACGAAAGAGGGAATCATAAATCATATCCAACACAAATTGAGTCTGAATTACAAAAACAAAACAAATAAGCAAAAATGAACAAGATACCACAACACTAAACATTAGCTGTGTGAGCCCTTCAAAAACTAAGGTATCACCAGCTGCTTCGGAAGGGTAAGCATGATCGGCTACACGCGTGGCACATGTGTGATACAGTAAAGGAGATACAATGGCCAAGTATGAATTCATGAAAAAGAATCCACGAGCCAGATGCGAGTGGATTGTTTATCATGAATTGACACTTGGCCATTGTTTCTCTTACTTAAACCATTGTTGAGACATTTATGCAATGAAGAGATCAAAAAGATTATCGCCTATCTAGTTACTGCATTGTTATGTTTGTAATATATATAATGTCTGTATGAATGAGAGTTCCTGTGCTTGTTTTTACCATGTATTTGTGGAGACTTTGTCTCATGTGCATTTACTCCATATCCTTTTATTCATTATTCACTCAGTATCAAAGAAGAATCTTATGGATAAAGTTGTTCTAGAGGTTTGAGTTAAGGAGGCTCACCCCTGATGTTGTTTATATCAAGGACTTCTTGAAACCCGTTAAGATAGATTAAGCATTGTATACTAAATTAAATGGTAAAAAGAAATATATAGGTCCATGTGCTTTTAATGGAGATACAAGACATTAAAACGTTTGGCGGGAAATGGATTTTCTCTAGACTTTCCCTTAGTTTAACAGCAGGAATTTTGTTTTGTCTAAAGTTATATCAAGAAGTTTCAGAAAATGTGTTCAGTGTCTTGATTTGACCCATAGAAGACATTCATGAAATGAAAAGTGGGGTCCATGGGCATAATTCTTTAAGCTATTAGACTGGAGAAAACCGGAGGAGTTCCTAAAGCTGACAGAAATTTTAAAAAATGATGAGTGAGCCTCCTTAAACGACTTCTAATATTCAGATAAATTTCTATTGTGGTATATGTAAATTTCAAAGTCAGTCGTAAGGGGCATTAAATTCAGTAAAAAAATCGTCTAAACCTTACCAAAGAAGAAATCAGAAGAGAGAAAATGTAGTTGTGTCTGTAAAATGAAATACTCTCGCCAAAACATATTTCTATATTTTTAACCTCATGGTAACATATACATGGCAAGGGGAGGGGAGGAGAGGGGTAACTTTTGTTTATATTTATTAATCGAGTCACTTTTCCAATTAAATTTAATATTAAATAAAAAGAAAAGAAAATAATGTTTAAATGTACATATTTTAGAATCTTTATCCCGCCCCACCCTCCTCTCTCCACAAAAAAGGACTAATCACTGAGCTGTACGTATTTGAAACGTCTCTTATATTAACTGTTTTGGGACAGAAAAAGGGAGGTTTGGGTATCCATAAACCGATTTAACCCTACCGCTGGCTTTTGCTAGTGCCGGTACCAAGTCCGGCTGCCCGAAATTGTTATCGTTGTTTGCGTTTGTCTTTTGTATTTTTAATGTGGGTTTTTTTCTTCTGCCGTTCCTTGTTACTTAATGGCATGTGACTATGTTTTTTACGGACAATGTAGGGGGNTAAATACATCGGTAAACGAATACCGAAGCAATAACGCGGATAGGGGAAATTCTAAAATTCTAAATCCTGAATCACGACAATTCACGGCAACACTAATTGAGACAGTATGACAAAGACACACAAAAAAAAACAAAAATTAACAAGAACGCCACAAAACTAAAGCACTAGCAGTATGAACCCCTGTAAAAACTAAGGTATCATCAGGTGCTCCAGACTGGTAAGCATGATCTACTCCATCCAAGGCACCAGCTATACAGCCAGTAAAAATTATGGTGGTTAAAATTATGGTGTAAATTAATAATTTAATCTTTATGTCAATGAAAATAAATATTATAGTCCGACTTGTTGTGAAAATAAATAATTGATTTTTGATTTGAAGAATAAAATTTTTGTTGCCAATGCAAATAAAAAATTCGGTGTGATATTGGTGAAAATGAATGATTTGTTCGCGATTTTAGTGAAAATAAATAAATTTTCCAGGCAAAATCGCCCAAACCCTCCCCTGAAAATCAAATGGTGGTCTTTTAAAGTTAGTTTTATTTGATACATGAAATTTAATCAGGTCAATACAAAAAAGAAGGAATAAAGTGTAAGTAAACCCAAAATATTGGTTGTTCTTCACTAGTAGGTATAACCTACCGGCTAAGGCACGGACCATTTGATTTTCAGTAGATGAGGCTGGGATTTTTTTCAGAAAAATATCTGGCCTCGATTTATACTAAAACGCTGGTGAAAATCACCCCTTTGGTGTATACTTAAAAATCACTGGTACCAGCACCTGGGATATAAATAATCAAGCCCTCACGCTATTAAATAAAAACTTGCACAACAAATTTTCCTTGCATACGGGCAAAACATTTTTCGACTCGGGTGAAATGTAGTTGACATACATTTCCCTCGGGACGTGTATAATCTTTAAAAAGGAGAAAACAATAGAGGGGAAACCTTTGATTCTTTAAAAAGATTGCAGAGTTAATACAATAGAATAACGTCACAACAATGGTTTAAGCTTTTTAAATGGATGCATAGTTGTTATACCTTACTTCCTAATATCGGAATAGCCTTTTAAATACAAGGCTTATTCAATTGGGGTTGGAAACGACGATTGACTCTCGACATTCTGTAGATGTACATAATGTACTATGTTGAACACGCTACTGTACCAGTTTTGAAATAAAAATGCTCCCTTTTCGCCTTTAGGTGGTAGACCTACATTAAGGGAGATAACTCTGAATCACTTCTTTGTTTGTTTAAATTATTTTCATAAATATATAAAGCTTCTAAGTAACATATATAATTTTTAATTATTCTTCACACCAATGCTTTAAAGGCATCAGTAAAACTGCCTGTTTCAAACGTCTTCCTGATTTTAGAAGTTATCTCCCTTAACCTAGGTCTACTACCTTAAACGATGAAGACAGCTACTTTTATACGGGGTGACATTGCTTTGAATAATTTTTATTTCAATGATGAAATAAGGCTTGAGACTTAGAGGGAAATCTACCGTACTATTTTCACGCTATAACATAAAATGATAAATTAGATACTATCTGAGATTCGATAATGAAATACCTATTGTGCCAAAGCCTGTATTTTACATTCTTCTGAGTATTATACTGAACGAGAAATGTGAACTTTTTAATAGTAATAAATTTACATTACAGTTGTTTTGCCTTTGAGAATAGATTGATTTGTCGTAAGATATTATTTAATTTTAC